>JASANW010001281.1:0-43197 GCA_030849725.1 Trypanosoma boissoni
GGGATTAGAGATGTTTCACCATCCTCTTCTGTGCTTCCTGGAGCACTCCCTGGAGTTCAACCTGGAGTTTCACCTGGAGTTCTTCCTTCATTAGTCCCTGAAGCTGTACCTGAACCTGAACATGGAGCTGTAGCAGTACCTGGAGGTATACCTGGACCTGTGGGAGCAGGAAGTGTACCTGGAGTTGGAAATGGAGGTGAAGCTAGTGGAATTATGGAGAAAATGGAGCACGAAGTAGCAAATGACGTGGGTGTGGTAGAGTCCGAAAAGCAGCAAAAACAACGTGTGGAAGCGGGAGAGGAGAATTTGACGTTAGGACCGTCTTCATTGAGTATCAAATCTAGTGACGGTGTGAAGCTCTCAGAAACTGACCATGAAGTTGTGGATATGGGACACCATAGTACGCTCGCGATAGAGAATCCATTAATAAGGAACACTGAACCTACAGCTGCTCATTTAGGAGAAGAAACGTCACCGATACAGAAGGGAGATGGATCAAGCCCAAATGATTCCAAAGTTCATACTGACACGGACACACACCATAGGACAACATTGTCAGTAACCGCATTACAGAAAAAGGAAGGACTGGGTAAACTAGTCTTAAAAAAGGGTCCAACAACTGCGAATACTATGGATCCTGCGCAAGCCTCAGAACTGTTAGGGGTACCTCCAGGGACCTCGACAAAGAAAGAGGTCTCGAAAGTCGACACACCACTTTCAAAGGGAAACGATAAGCAAACACCATTGAAGGAGAAGACAATAAAAGTTAACGCTGGAGATGATACTACTCTATCACAACATGGACAAACAGCGCCTTCGACAGATACACCTGCACCTTACAAGACTCTCGGTAAGCAACCAATAGCTACAGATGTACCATCACTTGGTACCAATGGCGATAGAGATGCACCAACACAATCTTTGCCACCAACGACCGAGGCCACACGTGGTAAAAAAAAAGAGTCAACGATGGACACAAAGACCACAGCAAGCAAAGTGGATTCGATACCGCCACTGCCTATACCATCCAAGGCGCTGCCACTGGTACACTCTGTGGATAAGACAGACGGCATCCTTTGCAGCTCTTCGCTCTTTGCCCTCGCAGCACTCGCCACCCTCGCCGTGGTGGCTGCCGCACCAGCACACTAGAGTCGTGGGTGGGGTGACTGTGGTAGTGAGTGGTGAATAATATATTAAGGGACAATGTGGGACTGTGTGTCCCCCACTGTTTCTATGGGCTTACACTAAACAACCATAACTGTGTGTTTGGGTTATACATTTGCTTTTTCTATCCTTTGGGTTTCCGGGTGAGGACTCCTCCTGGTGCCCTGTGCTCAGTGCTTCGGGGAGGCCACACACACAGACAGCTGTATCCACATGTGCATGCAAGTGAAGGAACATATATTTTATTGGGGTAATTGATTGATTGGGCTATTTAGTGATAATAAAGGGGCTTTTTGAAATTAAATATAATATCTGTAACCAATTGCTTGCTGGTGGTTACAATAATGTTTATTAAGAATTCTTCGTGCGTTCCATGGTGTGTGTCTTATTTGTATTAGACTCTCTCTTTTGCTTTCTTTGCCGTTTTGGAGCTGTGGCAAATTATACGTTTGTCCAATAAATACTTTAGCAAAGCGCCTTATATTGTGTTGTGTGGTAAGTGCTGTGGTCCTTGTATAGTAGAAGTGTACTGCGGAGTGGGTGGTGGAAGATATCACTTAAGCCGATAACAGAAACATTGGCATTGGGAGATTAGGATATGAGAGGTGGTCGTGGAGGTGCATTGGATATACAGAGCCCATCAGTATTTGCATTATAAAAGATATGGTCTGAACGGCATGAGGTTGTGAGGTGCGAAGCAAAGGTGAATAAATTCTTCATAGATGGTATTGTGGAACGCGTGGAGGAGTATTTCGTTTCTGTGATGGATACAATAATAATATTACTTCGTGTCTGGACAGTACAGTCATGGGAGTGACAAGGTGATGGTCCTGATGAGTTCTATGCCTACTGATTACATATCACATGTGGAGTTGTAGTGGATTGATTAAAGGTGCAATTTGCAAACATTGACTCATGTTGCGCTGATAGCATTTGCTGTGAGGTATATCGCATACTATACAAACCAGACAAATGCTGGTGATGCGAAGCTTCGGTATTCCGTGCGTGAAGAGAAATATTTCCAGAGACAAGATCTAGATTTTGGTAAGGATTCCACATAATTAGGTGAGACAGCAAAATGACGTTTTGTCTGTACTGTCATATATGTTGTTAAACTCTCTAGATCCTGATTCAGTCAATGGTGTATCGGCATTGCACTACTTTGTGAGGAGAGATCACGAGTGCTTTTCATGATTTGGAGAGTGAATTGTTTTGTTTTTCATTAAACCCTGAACATTCTCTTTGTCCAAGTAAGGAAAGGAGAAGCTGACATGGAAAAAGCTGGTGCTCTCTGTTAATGCTATTCAGTGCTACGGTGTCTCTTCAATATTTGTGGACGAATACGCAAAGGTCCTCGAGTCCCACTTGATTGCTTGTATCACAGTACGCACGCATTACGTTGTTCTTCTTGGTTACCACAAGCAATGAAAGCCAACGGTCAATGAATACCTGCTGGAGTGACTGGTACTGAGTGGTCTGCTGTGTGTGTGTAGTCACAACATTAGATTAGGCTTTGCTATTTACTAGTGCTATATTCTGTATGGGGAAGAGTGCCTTCTAATCTGAAGAGGAGTGCTACAAGGATTTGGATATGAAGTAATGATTTAGATGAAAGGCAAAGAGGTGGAGATGCTGCGCAGAGATAAAAGTGTAGAATCCTAATCATTTGCTAAGCGTCTTTGCTGCCAGATGAGTGTCCCCGAAAAGCGAAAAGAAAAGAGTGAGTACATTGTCATCCAGACAGTGATATGTGATTGCTCTGTCACATATATGTTGCGCTACTAGTGTATTTGTATAAATGAACTGTATGTATACATGATATATCATGAATCAGACTTATAACTATGGGCACGGGCAGGCTGAGCACACTGTAATGGACTGCATCACATGCATCGAAGATGCAGTGAATGCTTATTCTATCCCGAGATTGAGCGATTTTGAAATGGTGCGAAGACACATATTGTTTTACCCAAGTACCTAATATAAAATAGAAAAAAGTAAAGAACTAGGATAGAATATCAGAGGGTTGGTAAAGGACCTGTGAGAAGACATGTGCTCAACTTGAAGTGAACAGAAAAAGTATTATTTTTTATAACACCGTGGAGCATTTGATTAGGCACTATGTAATATGCGAGAAAAAGAGTTGCATGTTGCCTTAAAGAGTAGTGTGCTTACAAAAGTAAAATTTAAACCAATGCAACATAATATTGCACTGTCATTATAAGTTGAAAAGTGCTAATATATATTATTCCATAAACACAACTTATTGATATTTCAGATTGGTGGCAATGCCATACTGCAAAATACTGTATACAAACAGTCGAACTTGCTACTTTTACTAATTGCTTTACACGTATTTTTTTCTCTACACAGCTTGAGACTATTAAAGGTTACTCAGTGATAAAATCCTCAACAATGCGTCCTGCCTTATTTGTGTTGATGATTGCCTTGTTCATGGTAGTGTGGGATTGCGGTTCCGCTGTTGTTGCTGATCTTGCTGTGGTACAAGAAACCACAAAAGAGAATAAAACAGACGAGCTTAAAGAAGATTCAAAAAATGAAGCAACCTCTGATACATTGGCTCCATCTAAAGAGCAACATTCATCTGCTGCAGATATGCAGGGCGTTGGTGCTTCCTCACAGTCGCAACCTGCTGCCAAAAGTGCAGACGATGCAACGGCCTCCACAGCTGCAGCATCAGATATTAAACCTGAAGGTGCTGAGCCAGAACAAGTAGCGCCACCTGAAGCTACAATAAAGGCAAAAGAAGAGGATGCCACGGGAGTAATTCCAACAGGTAATGGCCAAACAAGTGAAGCGACAAGGTCAAACGACTCGACATCCCAGCCTGAAAGCGGACGTTATGCAGTAGACGTGCATTCACAACAAGGTGGTGGAGGTGCTCACAACGCCATTACAAGTGGATTAAAACCAGGTGGTACAAAACGTCAACAGAAAGGCCACGAAGACGAAGCCAACAATGCTTTAAAAGCACCTGCTGTAAAGTCCACACCTGAGCACCAGCCACATAATGGAAGCAGACCTACTGGGAGCTCCATAGAAAACATGGAAATACGTAGATCGGATGTGGGAGGTAAACAAACAGAAACACGTGGCTCACCAAAGAAACAAATTGCCAATGCTAGGCCAGACACAACAGCAGTCGAAGCACCACCTATTCGCAAAACACTAGATACAACAATCTCAACAGATATTTCTGAAACTATTGATAGCACACATGACGAGTTAACTTCCACGGAGCTACCATCTCCTGCACCTGTCATTGTTAATACCAAAACATCAACAGTAGATCCATCAGGTACAGCAAGCAAAATGGATTCAACGACCCCTCTACCACCTATATCTCAGGCGCTGCCACTAGTACACTCTGTGGATAAGACGGACTTCAGCCTTTGCAGCTCTTCGCTCTTCTCCCTCGCAGCACTCGCCACCCTCACCGTGGCGGCTGCCGCACCAGCACACTAGAGTCGTGGGTGGGGTGACTGTGGTAGTGAGTGGTGAATGATATATGAAGGGACAATGTGGGACTGTGTGTCCCCCACTGTTTCTATGGGCTTACACTAAACAACTATAACTGTGTGTTTTTATTATACATTTCCTTTTTCTATCCTTTGGGTTTCCGGGTGGACTCCTCCTGGTGACCTGTGGGAAGTGCCTCGGGGAGAGCACACATACATGTCGCTGTGCACATGCATGTGTAAGTGGAGGAGCCCATTGTTTGTATGGTAATTGCTTTGTTGGGCTATATAATAACACGTATAGGGTTTGAGTGTTACTCATATGCCTTGAGGAAGTCAAGGCAGATTGTGATTAGAATGGTATTTGATATGTAGTGGTGTTGTGAACTCATAGTGACGTTGCTATTGTATATGTGTGTCTCTTGGTTTTACTTTGTCCTGTGCGTCTAGACCAGTTAGTTGTTAGAGTAATACAAAGATCAGCAATACGCGCACCTGGGTAAGTAAGGTAATACTTTCAAAGTGCTTGGTGGATTTGGTTGTTCTGCTGCTGATCGTACAGGAAGGCATGCATATGAGCAGCTGACAGATACTCCACTAAGTGGTGATGAAACAACAGTATTAAAGGTTTCAACAGCTGCCTCAACTACTGCTGAATGTAAACCTGCAACATGTGTGGTATCTGGTAGTTGTACCAAATATTAAGAGGTGTCCGCTGCTCGGGGTGCAAGGTATACTAAAAACATAGTGTACATTAAGCACAAGCTGGGTATTGCAAGAAAACGTCGTTCTCACAAACATATTCTAACGCGGCCTCGCTATACACCGAAACACCTAGTAATGTAGGACATGGAGGTTACGTGAAGCACGTGGTCTTACGTAGTACGGGAGGCTCCTACAAGGTGAAAGTATGTGGAGGTTTTCCAATGTGTAACAATATCGTGGATGCATCGTCAGATGTGGTAATCCGTTGATGACCAAGACGGACTTAAATAGCGTACACATGGCGGCACAAGGTTCGAAGACCAGTAGTGCTGGCAATACCTCCTCAGTGCCCTTATTAGCTACTAGGTTATAATGCCTATGATCTCCATCGAGAACACGGAAGGCAGTGATATGCGAAGGATTGGACCCTTCAATAAAGTGAACTCAAATGCTAGGGAATCATACCGTTCTCTAAAGTGCATTATGCTCTTAGCAGATATCTATACGCTACTGGAGTTGACGATACTGGTAAAGGTTCTAGGAGATAATAATTCCATGTTTAAATGGACAACTGTGCATGAGGTAACAGAAGTATGTTATGACTGGTTATATGACAAACTTAACCTCTGCTCCCACATATACTGACGTCCAGGTTGAGATGAATATCCCTACCGATTTCCCATCAAGTGCTATACTGCTGATCAAGAACAGACGACAAAATGGTATCCCTAACGGATGCAGAGAGCAGTGTAAGTATGTTTATCGCAAAGTATATGTCATAGTACATTGGCGTTACTCTGGATATTAATGAGTCTATGAGTGAGTAGTGGTTTTCTCTGTGCTCAAGCAGCAGAGCCGCATGATGGATTGCTAGGGACGGGCACTATGTTACACAAAATACTGAATGAGCCTAACAGTATACACTAAAACTTTGCACACACTTGAAAAATTACTGCACGTGCGCAGCGCCGTATCCAGTCTGTTACCTTCAGCTGCAGTGGTACATTTTTCAAACTGACGCACGGCACCACTTTCAAGCAATGAAAGGTCAGACTAATGCCTTTAGCAAATGGCTTTTTGCAGCCGAAACGAAAACGGGACCATTGCTACGGCTTCAGCTTTAGATCTAAACAACGGTGAGAATGGGTTCCATAGTAGATACAGCACGCACCACACAACAATATGCTAGGTACTCTCTTAGTAAAACACAATTTTTGCTTTGCTGCTCAGCTGTGACACATCATGTCGCAAACTTCAGTAGCGTAGCACAGGTGAGAGCCCTGGTAGGTGTGCTACATATATCTGCATTTAAACGCATTTCTGTTAGATTACCATAACGTTACATGACACACAAAAAGTAAGTTGATACCATGGTACAAGGTTAGAAAAGGCATTGTAATACTTCGCAGCCTTTGAGGTATAATAATTATTTATACAAATAAGTACACACTGTAGACGCATTGTGACCTTCTGAGAGTATGTTTAACTCCACACTGTAAGTAATGTATATATATATATATATAGTTTAGCATACATTTTGTGATATGCTTCTTTGGCTTGCTCCTTATGTTCTAATCAGATTTATAGCATTGACATTTCATCATCGATAAGGTTTAACAATGCGCCTTGCTCTGTGTGTACTAATGCTTGCGTTGTGCATTGCGATGTTGGAGTGCACTGCTGGTCAAGTGGATGGAAGTTCCAATGCAGATATGGATGCAAAAAAGGAAGAAGAAATAACATCGACGGAGGAAGCAGATGATACGACTACATCGACGGAGGAGCAAAAGGCTACTTCTGGACGGAATACGGAATCTAGTACAAATCAAGGGGCTCAGGGAAGCGCGACAGGGGACTCAGAGTCTAATGGGATAGGAAAGGGTACGTCCTCGACACCACAAGGTGAAGGTGACGGGTTAAAAAGTACAGAGAGAGATGTAAAGGATCCGTCAAAACCTGAAGAGGAACAAAACGACGGTAATCACCGTAGCACCACTTCGAGTATGTCCCAAACAACAAGTTCGTCTTCACAACCTTCCAGTTCGCCAAAAAATGCCGTAGAACAACAGCCAGAGAGACCAGGACATGGACCTTCATGGCCTCCTGGCACTTCTATGCAGCTGAAGAATGCGATCAATAGATCGGACCCTACTAAGGTTGCAGGACAATTAACATCCAACTCGAGGGACACAGGAATTGCTGATGGTAAACGTGATACGACTCCATCTAAGAGGCCTGTGGAAGTTATGCGGCAACAACCTAGCCTAGGTGGGGAAGACCAGGGAGAACAAACTAAAGCTTCGCAACGTGAAGTCACAAACGTAAATGGTTCACCACCAAGCACTACGACGGAAGACAAATTGACTACTTTGGCTACGGTGCCATCCACTACGATGCGCGACGCTAATAAGAAAGAGAAAGCAGTTCAGCCACCAGGTGCTGACAGCAACGTGGATTCAACAACAGCACCAGAGATAGCAGAGGACATTGCCTATCCAGCTGATCCTAAAAAAACACCATCCGCACCGAACCTTCCTCTACCTACAGTGTCTAAAGAATTACCACTCCATCACTCTGTGGATAAGACGGACTTCAGCCTTTGCAGCTCTTCGCTCTTCGCCCTCGCAGCACTCGCCACCCTCGCCGTGGCGGCTGCCGCACCAGCACACTAGAGTCGTGGGTGGGGTGACTGTGGTAGTGAGTGGTGAATGATATATTAAGGGGACAATGTGGGACTGTGTGTCCCCCACTGTTTCTATGGGCTTACACTAAACAACCATAACTGTGTGTTTTTATTATACATTTCCTTTTTCTATCCTTTGGGTTTCCGGGTGGGGACTCCTCCTGGTGCCCTGTGCTCTCAGTGCTTCGGGGAGGCCACACACACATACACATATCGCTCTGTGCAATATGCGCAGGCAAGTGGAGAAATTCTGTGGTGTGTGAATATAATTGTTTTGATGGGCTAGATAATGATAAAATTAAGGTGTTGAGGTATATTTTAGTTTATGAGGTAAAGTCTGTGTTTAGATTAACATAGTTTCATCAATAGTGTGTTCTGGGTTGTGCTTTGTGTGTCCTTTTTCACTAATGTATGCTTCTCGTCATTTTGCCGTATTAGGTTTGTAGATAATTTATATTTGTTATCAGAATATCCGTAAAATATGCGCCTCTCTATATGTATGCTAATGCTTACATTCTGTGTTGTGGTTTGGGAGTGCGCTGCAGCATCCGGTGAAACATCCAGTGATAACATGAGCCACGAAACAGGTAAACAAGATGACACAACAACTACATCGACAGCTGCTGCAGAAGCTGCTGTAGCAGAAGGACGTGGACAACTAGAGGGAGATAGCTCACAACGTACAGTGTCTACAGATAAAGTAAATGAATCAATCCATGCAGAAGGCACTAGCACATCTGGAACTGGTAGCTCATCTGATCAGACTCCTTCACAATCACGTGAAGCACTTAACACGGTGAACTCAAACCAGGGCTCCGAAAGACAAGGTTCCAGCGGTGGTAGACAACGTCAGGGTGTAAAAGTTCCCGATGTAAAGCATGATAGTAACGTCGAAGCTAATGAAGTCGCCGTACAGCATTCTGACCGCAACGATCAAAGAGAGCAAGTGACTAAAGATTCAGAACCTATCCAGAGCCCACCACAATCACCTCCCCCTGCCACACATACAGGACAGAATGATAATAAAAGTGATAGGACTCTATCGGAAGGTGTACTAGCACATAGTGATTCCACAGCTACCTCGACGGTCTCTACTGGTATAGCAGGATCTTCTTCTACAGAATCTATTTCGAGTACATTGCACACGAGCGCAGTAGATGCACGCAATAACAGTAAAACGGTAGCGCCGGTATTGGTATCAAACGCTAACGTGCCGCAAGGTGAAGTGGTAGATGGAGGAGGTATTTCCAAACCTGTAGCGCTTGCCTCTCCTTCGACTAACCCTGTTGATTCCCCAGGAATTACAGATACCCAACCCGATTCGACAAGCTCTACTATGATGCCAGATACTACAGAAACCCCAGCTAAAGACACACTGCAACCGGTGGCATCACCAGATATTAAGAGCAAAGTAGATTCGAAGACACCTCTATCAAATTTGTCCATTCCACTGCCACTCCATAACTCTGTAGACAAAACAGACGGCAGCCTTGGCAGCTCTTCGCTCTTTGCCCTCGCAGCACTCGCCACCCTCGCCGTGGCGGCTGCCGCACCAGCACACTAGAGTCGTGGGTGGGGTGACTGTGGCAGTGAGTGGTGAATGATATATTAAGGGACAATGTGGGACTGTGTGTCCCCCACTGTTTCTATGGGCTTACACTAAACAACCATAACTGTGTGTTTGGGTTATACATTTGCTTTTTCTATCCTTTGGGTTTCCGGGTGGACTCCTCCTGGTGCCCTCTGGGAAGTGCTTCGGGGAGACGACAGACACATGGTGCTGTGTTGGCATGTGCGTGCAAGTGGAGAAACTCCTTGTGTGTGGGTAATTGATTGAGTGGGCTACAAAATAGTAATGTAATGATTGTTTCCGTGTTACTGTGAGTCTTGTAAAGGATGTTGTAATTGGTGAGGTGTGGGAACGTTTGGATATGTGATGTTGTGTTGTACACTTTGTTGTTTCTTGTCGTTGTATCTCTTCTCCGAGTTATGTCGTTGTGGGTTTGTAGGAAACGTATAATTTACATATATATACTATTATCAAATGCGCCCTGTGTGCGTGGTGATGCTTTGTGTTGGCCTTGTTCTGTGTGGGTGCTGTGCTACTGGTAGTGCGGATCCTATAAAAACTCAATCACCAGAAGCGAGTTCAGAAGATACCACAACTACCACAACGGCAACTGATAGTAAAACTGTGGTAGAGGAGTCTTCAGTTTTAGAGAGAAAAAGTGATACTACCACCTCGTCGGCGGCCCAAGAAAATCTTGAACTCAAAACTGAAGTATCACCCGAGCAGGGATCCTCAACAGCTTCCAGTACAGTGTCTATTACGCCAGATCAAGTAGTGTCTTCAACAGTTACCCAAAATGGAACTGGTTCCAAACCTCAACAAAGTGAATCAGCTCTTCTCGGCACAGAACGCGGCACGACGGCTTTAACAGCGCTGTCACAAAAAGATTCTAAAGGATCTGGAAACAAGCCCTCAGCACAGAGCCACCCGAGTGATCAGGGTGAAGGTGAGGGAAGAGAAAACGGAAAAGCTCTAGGAAAAATTGGAATTTCATCTCCACCACAGGGCGTCACAGGTACTCACTCCATTACTAATACTCAACAGGCTGCGGAGCCCATAACCTATGTTGAATCCAATGAAAAGAATGTACATACTTCGCAGCTGGGCACAGATCGGTTACCTACGGGTAACAGATCACCTACCCCAAGAGTCCAAGTCGACGACGAAGCACAGAGTGAAAACAGTGCCACCGTGAATACAATTACAAAGCACGCCTCAACAACTAATCAAGGTACGGGTACAACCACTTCAGCACGGGAACTCCTTGAGCATAAGATACCAAAAGACAAGACAGTCTTACCAGAGATCCGCACTGGTGCTGGGAAAGCCACTGATAGAAAGACATCAGCTGCGCTCTCACAAACTCATCCTGATACAGATGATGCCAAAGCAACAACAATATCCTTACCGGCTGCTGAGAATAGACTTGATCCGACAACAGAAATAGAGATGCCACAGGACACAACTTATCCCACCACTACTAAGCGCACCTTGACCGCACCAACCACGTTACCTCTATCCACTGTATCCAATGCACTGCCACTACATCACTCTGTAGGCAATACAGACAGCATCCTTTGCAGCTCTTCGCTCTTCGCCCTCGCAGCACTCGCCACCCTCGCCGTGGCGGCTGCCGCACCAGCACACTAGAGTCGTGGGTGGGGTGACTGTGGTAGTGAGTGATGAATGATATTAAGGGGACAATGTGGGACTGTGTGTCCCCCACTGTTTCTATGGGCTTACACTAAACAACCATAACTGTATGTTTGGGTTATATACATTTGCTTTTATTATCCTTTGGGTTTCCGGGTGGGGACTCCTCCTGGTGCCCTGTGCTCAGTACTGCGGGGAGGTCACACACACACACATGTCGCTGTCCACATGCGCATGAAAGTGGAGTAACCTGTATTATGTGTGGGGCTAATTGATTCATTGGGCTATACAAGTAATTCTGTAAATATGATTTTATATTTTTATTATGATTGCATGACGACTGTGCTCACGTTTAATGAGTAGATTGCTAGTCGTGAATTACTGCTTGTGTTGTATGAGTTCTCTCCTATTTTTAGTATTGTGTTATCTCCCCCTTGTGCATGTTCCTTGGTTAGACTGCATAATTCGGTTTAGCTGTACAATATTCAAGAATGCGCCATATGTGTTATTTACTCATGCTTTTCCTGTGTCTGGTGGTGTGGGAGTCTGCTGCCACAGCGGTAAGTAGTGCACAAACGCAAAAAGAAGAGACAACGGCCGAGACCGAAGATGATACGACAACCTCCACAGAGGAGCCAACGACTAAGGAAGCGTCGGAGGATACTGAAAAGAAAAATGAGCAGGAGGGCGATAAGGGGGCCTCACAATCTAACACTCCAGATCTGATGATGCCTTCCACACAAGCTGGTGGAGGTGCCGGGAGCAGCGATAGAAGTGCGGATGTAAAGGGTAGCTTAGAAACGGAAATCGGAAAAAGCGCAAATAAGTCTTCTAGCCCAGCTTCACCAAGTCCTCAAAACTCACCAGAATCGCATCGCTCTTCCACTGAACCAACAGGTGACGCTGGCAGACGTCCACAACTCTCAGAACTTGGGCCCTCTGGCACTAATGGGGTACAAAGCGTAGTGGAGACAAGAAGAAGGGCCTCAGATGCTAACAGTGACACAACACATTCGAGCCACTCGGGGAAGGCCCAAGGAGGTCGTAATGGTAACGTTGATAGGATTCCCCCGCACGGTCCTCCAGAAGTTATGAAGCAAGCCACCAATCTGGATGGTGCCAAATTGGGCTCACAAAATATTGGGTCCGGTGACGACTTACAAGTTACCGCTATACAAGGACAGCCCAGAAGTACTGTTGGTGTGCCCAACCTAAAGACAGGCAACGAAACTAAAGCGTCGCAAGGTAGCGTCAACAATCCAACAGATTCAACACAAAATAATGCGATCACAGATAAGTTGACGAACATGGTCAAGGTCCCAAAAACTACCACCAGCCAAGGTAGTGCACCAGCAACTATACTGCCTCACACTGGTGCTGACAGCAAAATGGATAGCACAACTGAAACCGATATTGCAAAGGACATCCCCTATCTAGCAAATTCTAAGGTTACCTCACACGTGAGTCAATCTCCAGCTCTACCCCCAGTGTCCACTCCACTACCACTACTTAACTATGTGGAGAAGACAGACGGCAGCCTTTGCAGCTCTTCGCTCTTTGCACTCGCAGCACTCGTCACCCTTGCCGTGGCGGCTGCCGCACCAGCACACCAGAGTCGTGGGTGGGGTGACTGTGGTAGTGAGTGGTGAATAATATATGAAGGGACAGTGTGGGACTGTGTGTCCCCCACTGTTTCCATGGGCTTACACTAAATAACCATAACTGTGTGTTTTGGTTATACATTTCCTTTTTCTATCCTTTGGGTTTCCTGGTGGTCTCCTCCTGGTTCCCTGTGCTCAGTGCTGCGGGGAGGCCACACAAACATACATGTGTTGGGGTTCCACATGCACATGCAAGTGGATAAACCAATTGTTTGTGGGTAATTGATTAATTGGGCTATATAATGATAAGACTATGGTGGTGTGTGTTACGTATAGGTTCTTGAAGTACATCTTGGATGGTCATGACGAGAGGAATGCCAAAAAGTAGTAGTTTGTTCCATTCTATGTATCCCGTGTATATTGTAGTATTGTGTGTTTATTGTATTGTAGGTTTGTATCTGTAGAAGAATTATAATTTGTAGCGATATAGACGTCTATAATGCGACATTTCCTGTGTTTGGTGATCATTGTCTTTCTCGTGGTGGTTTGGGTGTGCGATGCAGATGGGTCTGGTGGAGGTGGTACAGCTACAGGGGGAAGTAGGGATAGTGATGTAGCAATAGCAAACGAGGGGGAGGCGATACCCACCAAGGAACAGGATATGGATAAGAAAAAGATAGAGTCTGGAGTAGCTGCCGGAGTGGTTGCAAGCGTGGAACCCTCAAAAGACAGCCAAGAGGCTCTTAGCTCTGCACCTAAAGCAGTGGCTGATCCAGCTGTGGAAGAAAAAACCAGTGCTCTAAATGATAGGTCACCCTCAATACAGGTTCCATCATCTCTTGAGGGTGGCGATCATAAGGCGGCCAACGAGAATGGTACTGATACTGAGCAAACCGTACGTCGTGTAACTCCTGGGACACCTTCCTCACCACCTAGCGGCCAACCAAGAGAAGAGACTGGCCGTAGAGGTACTGCACTAAGTGTAAATCCTGGAGGTGCCACGGGACTCTCCGAAAGTGGAACTGCCAATCAAGAGGATTCGCGACCTAAGACATCCTTATTAGACACTCGATCCGGTGGAAACATTGGACAGAAAGATAAAGCCTTGGAATTGGCCCAGAATCCTTCCAATCCTGAAAGAGATACGAAAGCTTCCGCTGACGAACTGGCAAGGCCTGAGCCCGTACCTATTCCAATTAAGTCGCAAGAAGGCCATACCAATGGGAAACATGTAATGAGTTCGAAGACTGTAAAAGGGGTTCAACAAGATTCCAATACGGCAGATAATGCCAAACCCTCAATGCAGCGGCCAACATCTACAAACACCTTACCTATATCACCACCCTTATCAGATGCCTTACGCGAACAGCCAGTAAAGAGTGCAGTAACAAAATTGAAATACGTTCTACCAATATCATCCGCCGCATCTGAAGAGGCACCAAAAACACCGACCATAAAGGGTCCACAAAAAAACATGGATTTGACAGAAACCGAAATGGCAGAGGAACTCCTCTATACAACCCATCCTACACGCACCCCATCCGCACCTACACACCATTTACCCACTGTATCCAATGCGCTCCCACTCCATCACTCTGTGGATAAGACAGACGGCAGCCTTTGCAGCTCTTCGCTCTTTGCCCTCGCAGCACTCGCCACCCTCGCCGTGGCGGCTGCCGCACCAGCACACTAGAGTCGTGGGTGGGGGGACTGTGGTAGTGAGTGGTGAATGATATTAAGGGACAGTGTGGGACTGTGTGTCCCCCCACTGTTTCTATGGGCTTACACTAAACCATAATTGTATGTTTGGGTTACACATTTGCTTTTTCAATCCTTTGGGCTTTCGGGTGGGGAGTCCTCCTGGTGGCATGTGCGCAGTGCTTCGGGGAGGCTACAGAGAGATGTAGGTGTCCACGTGAGGATGCAATTGGGGAAATCTCTTGGATGTGGGTAATTGATTGATTGGGCTACTTAATGATAAAAATATGTTGTTTTGATTTTCAGGATAAAAATTTGGAGAACATCCAGCGTAGTCATGAACAGAAGGTTTGTTAACACGTTCTGCTATATGAAAGGATGTTTATCCTGTGTTCATTATATCCTGTTTTTTGCATATGTATGTTTTTGTTTTGTGGAGACATATACAGTTTGCAGTTGATTCAAGGTTTATAATGCGCCGTTATATGTGTGTACTGATGCTTGCTATTTACCTTGTGGTGTGGCAGTGTACAGCTGATGGGAGTACAAATGATGACGGCGGCGAGCAGGGAACAGAGAATTCTGCAAGTAGTGAACAAAAAATGTCATCAAAGGATACATCAACTACTACAACTACAGATGATCCTAAAGTTATGGAAGAGAAGTCACAGCCTGATCCTAGTAACGCTAAGAGCACAAAGTCAACGGCCGCTGAAGTAAATCGGGATATTGAACAAGTACAATCTACCCCTGTTACTGCTGCACCTCTTACTGCGGAGTCTAGTACAGAAACATCAACAATGACCTCAACATCTACTCATGGTAAACCTGATTCCGCAGGTCTGCAGTCCGACAGAGCTGGTCCAGAAACCAAAACAAATTCCGGTGGTTTGGATAGGGCTCCAGGTAGTACCAGTTCTGTACCTAGTACAACTAGTTTTCCAGAGATTGTAAAACCTACCAAAACAAGCATTGATACTAAAGGCAAACCAATGAACCTTGCAAAGACCAATATAAACGATAACTCGGGGCTCCCTACACTAGTCTCACAACCTGTAGCGAATGAAAACAAGATAATGATATCCAAAAAGGTTTTACACTCACCTGAAACCACACCTCATACAACGATTACTACGGGTGGTCGAGTAAGTGCTGAACACGACACAGATACGAGAATTCCTTCGGAAATCCCACCCCGTACGGATATCACACCAAGTACAACAATACCTAGGGCCATTTCAACGAACGCAGCGGGCCCAATTGATTCGACACGAGAAACAGAGGTAGTAAAAGACGTCAACTCTCCAACAACTGCTACAGAGATATATACTGCATCGACAACACTCGTATCCACTGTCTCCAATGCACTTCCACTCCATCACTCTGTAGACAATACAGACGGCATCCTTGGCAGCTCTTCGCTCTTTGCCCTCGCAGCACTCGCCACCCTCGCCGTGGCGGCTGCCGCACCAGCACACTAGAGTCGTGGGTGGGGTGACTGTGGTAGTGAGTGGTGAATAATATATGAAGGGACAGTGTGGGACTGTGTGTCCCCCACTGTTTCCATGGGCTTACAATAAACAACCATAACTGTGTGTTTGGGTTATACATTTGCTTTTTCTATCCTTTGGGTTTTACGGGTGGACTCCTCCTGGTGTCCTCTGGGAAGTGCTTCGGGGGAGGTCACTAACACACATGTTGCTGTGTCCACATGCGCATGCAAGTGGAGGAATGCTATATTGTGCGTGGGAATTGGTTGATTGGAGGATATAGTATTAAGAATATATTTTGAAGTTTATTATAATTTCGTGGTCACTGTCTTGAGTGTGAGATAGTGTGGTATTCAATTGGTGTTACTAAATTGACTGCCGTCTGTGTGTTATTCCTTATATGTATTTTTTAATTTGTTGTTTTGGAGAGTGAGACCGCTAACGTTTTGTAGTTACATAATATTTAGCGATGCGCCCTGTTCTCTATGTGCTGATGGGTGCTGTATTTATTCTGTTTTGCAAGGACACTGGTAGTACAGCTGCTGATCAAGGTACGAGTACTGTAGAAGTTGATTCAGGTGCTGGAATTACAAGTGGGACAAAAGAGTCATCAAACACCATAATTACGACTGAACCGCAAACTGGTGATAGTGTGTTGCCAGGTGTACAGAGTCAAGTTTTACCGGAAGCCGGACCAGAGGAAGGAAAGAGTGGTGGAAAAAGCGTAGACGTTACTGACGCACCTGCCCCTGCAGCCGGGAGCGATTCTTCGGGAAGTACTGCGGGTTCATCGACAGGGAACCAAACACCTGTGGCGTCAAAGCTCAAAAGTGAAGTATCGGAAGTGCATTCAGAACCCTCCATAACTGAGCATATAACAGAGACCGGTACAGATTCTTCAACAACCAACAACAACAGTGCGTCACCCTCCACACAAGCAGACACATCACATGCTGTACTTAAAACTAAAGATGACGATTTGGGCAAAGAAATAATTACTGTTGAGGGTGGAAGAGGCGGGGGCGCAATAAAAGAGCATCAAAATGAAGGTAGGGTGGAAAGTGAAAAACCAGGCGTGAAGGCTTTGGCGGACGACCGACCCTCTAGACAAGAGCAGCAAGACAATAAAGTGGCACTCAAAATAAATGAAAAGACCCCACCTACTTCTTCACCACATGGAAAGGTCATCTCTTCGAAAATTCCGACATCTGATCCTCGCAGATCAGAAGGGGTCTCAGGAAGTATCTCTACCGCAGGTCAGGCGGCACCTAGAGCAAAGGCTGAGCTACAAACCGATTTGACGAACGCTATCGGCTCCACGACGCCCACAACTCTCACATCAACCACTAAAAGCATCTCCAATGTAGAAAACGCGTCAAATGAATATACACATGCCAAAAACAAGGATAAGGTGATGACACCACCAGGTGACTATGTACCTCTATCTCCAAACACTGACGTGATACCAACAATGAAGGAATCAAAGAGGACTGACGCCAAGGGTGATTCATCTACAACGGAACCAGAGACAATAGAAGAATTAACCTCTCCACAATATACTAAAGGTTCACTTAGAACACCTCCAACCCCTTTACCTCCAAGTTCCAAGGCACTGCCACTGGTACACTCTGTGGAGAAAACAGACAGCGGCCTTGTCAGCTCTTCGCTCTTTGCCCTCGCAGCACTCGCCACCCTCGCCGTGGCGGCTGCCGCACCAGCACACCAGAGTCGTGTGTGGGGTGACTGTGGTAGTGAGTGGTGAATAATATATTAAGGGACAGTGTGGGACTGTGTGTCCCCCACTGTTTCCATGGGCTTACACTAAACAACCATAATTATGTTTTTATTTTATATTTGCTTTTGCTATCCTTTGGGTTTCCGGGTGGACTCCTCCTGGTTCCCTCTGTGGGAAGTGCTTTGGGGAGGCCACTACATACATGTAGCTATGTCCACATGCGCATGCAAGTGGAGGAATGCTATATTGTGTGTGGGAATTGGTTGATTGGGCTACATAGTTATAAGAATGTGTTTTTGATTTTGATGTTTATTTCTTTTAGTTATTTGCATATGGTCGTAATTATAATGGTTAGCGGCACTTGTTTCTGTTTGTGTCTATTTTGCCTCTTTCTGTATCTTTTTAATTTTGGTTGTGTGGGGCACTAGACGTCAAGTAATACAATCATTAACAATGCGCCAGGCTCTGTGTGTGCTGATATTTTTCCTATGCGTCATGGTATTGGAGTGCTCTGGCACAAGTAGTTCTGATGCGGCGATATTGGGTGCAAGCCAAGAACAGAATGCAGGAGATACAACAACTACTACGACTGCAGCAGATGGTAAAATTGAGATTGTGGACTCACAATCTACCACAAACAAAGATGATACCACAACTTCAGCAGCAGCACCAGACACTGCAGAACATAAAGCTGAAGTGAGCTCCACACCAGTTACTTCATCATCTTCCACTTCGTCCACTAGTACTTCATCTCCAACAGAGACATCAGCATCTGATCCTAGTGGAAGCCATTCCTTAATTTCACAACTTCAACCTGCAGATATTAGGAGCTCAGACACTTCGCGTAATGCCGATAGGACTGGAGAGAGGGGCGGAAGCAACGGTAATACGGAAGAGATGACAGGATCCGTACCAAATACGGAAGTGAACGCTAAAGGACCGAACTTGACTACAGTCCCAGGAAGTACAACTCCCGAACCTGGTCCCACTAGTTCGCGAGGGAGTTTAAAACCTTCCCAAAGCACCAGTGTTGAAACAAGTCAAGACACCAACGGGGAAACGCCCCACTCACATGCTAATTCAATAAGATCAAAGGCAGTCTCACAACAAAAACCAACTGATGACGGAGCACTGATTGCATCAGACCCCTTAATACAACCTGAGAAGACAACGGCACCGCAGTCCACAGGACATGCCTCGAAACCACCTCAAATAGCACTTCATAAAGCAACCCCTAAAGTTAGTCCAGTGAATTCAGAAATGAAACGTGACACTGAGATTGTAACCGAAGTCGACACAACTACAGGTATAAAAGATGGTGAACAAACACCAATGGTTCTATCACCCGGTCCTGAAAGCAATGTCAGTTCAACAACTGAAACAGGAACAGCAAAGGACATCACCTCTACAGTTGACACCAAAAAGACCTCGACACCTCTACGCCCGGTGTCCACTCCACTACCACTACTTAACTCTGTGGAGAAGACAGACGGCAGCCTTTGCAGCTCTTCGCTCTTTGCCCTCGCAGCACTCGCCACCCTCGCCGTGGCGGCTGCCGCACCAGCACACTAGAGNGTTGGTGTCTATATGGGCATGCAATTGGAGAATGCTATGTTGTGTGTGGGTAATTGCTTTATTGGGCTATAATAGTAGAACTGGCATTTGGAGTTGTACTATAAATTCATGAATTATGTTGTGACGGGTGAGGGGTAAATGGCGTATGAATAAATTCTGTTTTTGTTCAACCGTGTTTGTCCTTTCGTACTTCAATATCTCTTTTAGTTTCTGTTTCTGTGATTATATTAAGAAGGTGCTCGGCAATATTATATTAGCTAATGCGTCTTGTATTGTGTTTGCTTATGCTTGCCGTGTGCATAGTGGTATTGGAGACTACTGCGCTGAAAAGTAGTTCTGTAGGTGTGCAGGAGACAGCAACAGAGGAAGTTGTTACAAAAGAATCTCAAGCAAAAGACAGCGTAGTCAATGAGGCTGCAGCTGATACACCTTCCCCAACACAAGCACCCTCAGTGTCTGTGGATGGAGAGGAGGGTAGATCCATAAGATGCAACGCAAATCCAGAAGTGGGCAATGGAGATGGGACATTACAGGTGGCCACTGAATGCTTAGGTACTCCAGAAAGTCCTCAGCAATCTGCAACCACGGGACGACAGGTTCAGGATCCACATGCTGCAACGAGTTTGGTAGAGTCACAAGCAGCTGGCCTGAGTGGAGGTAATGGCGGGCTTAAGGATTTGAGCACTGATAGTTCCACGGGACCAAAAGGTATGGCCCCTGGGTTAGATTCCGCACTATCTGTAGATCCTCAACAGGATATGAAGCAATCGGTAAAGGAACATTCATCTGCAAAGGATGGAGACGTCGCGCATTCCGAGGGAACTGGCAGTGCCAGTCACAAGAGTGCAACAGCTCGGCAAGACTCTGCAGGAATCACACATCCTCCCACGGACGCAGAACAGGAAGAGACACTACTCCATGCTCCATTACCTGTAAAAGCAGGAGGTGACTCAGGGTTTTCCAAAGGCGCTCCTGGAACTCAGCACCCGAAAAAACATGCAAAAGCTTTGGAAGAGGCTCCTGTACCTCTACATACTAACGCCGATCAGAGGTCCTCAACATCTGTCCCTGAAACTACAGAAATTGTACTTGATGACACTAAAACATCACTACCGCCCCAGGATGCAAAGCGCACAGTGGACTCCATTACTACAACAGAAACAGACATGGCCACGGAAGTCCCCTCTACAGCAAATGCGAAGGTGACCTTCACACCACCAAAAACAATTCTATCCACTTTGTCCACTCCACTCCCACTCCATCACTCTGTGGATAAGACGGACTTCAGCCTTTGCAGCTCTTCGCTCTTTGCCCTCGCAGCACTCGCCACCCTCGCCGTGGCGGCTGCCGCACCAGCACACTAGAGTCGTGGGTGGGGTGACTGTGGTAGTGAGTGGTGAATGATATTAAGGGACAATGTGGGACTGTGTGTCCCCCACTGTTTCTATGGGCTTACACTAAACAACCATAACTGTGTGTTTGGGTTATACATTTGCTTTTTCTATCCTTTGGGGTTTCCGGGTGAGGACTCCTCATGGTGTCCTCTGGGAAGTGGTTCGGGGAGGCTACACACACACATATGTTGGTGTCCACGTGGGCAGGTAAGCGGAGAAAGATATATTGTGTGTGTGGTTAATTGGGTGGTTGGGCTACATGGTAAAAATAATGTGATTTGAAGTTACTATAATTTTGTGAAGTACGGCGAATCTGTGCGTTAGTCGAGGTTTAAGCAAAATGGTCTGCTTATTTTGCAAGCTGTGTCTCCGGTAATGATTATATTCTCTTATTATCTTTCCTTCTTTTTTATTTGGGGGGAGGGGGTCTGTAGATCACTTACATTTTCAAGAATTCTATACTTTACAATGCGCACTGTTATATGTGCGCTGCTGGCTGCTGCGTGTCTTGTGGTATTGGCGTGCGCTGCAGATGGGGTGCAAAGCAGCAAGGAAGCGGATGAAAACCAAAGTAAGGCAGATGACGCAACAACTACCTCGACTAAGGCTGCAGAACCTTCCGAGGAGAAACCTGTTGTAGGTGCCTCGCAAGGCCCTGTACAAGAAGGCGAAGTAGGGCAGAGTAATAACTCCAGTTCTGGCACAACTGTTGACAATGTCCAGAACGGTTCTGCTGACGGTAGCAGGAATCTGCAAGGTAATGATAGCCAAGGTCAGGGGAAGGTGTCTGGAGGGAGTTCACAAACTGAAACTACGCCCGCTGAACTGTCATCAGGTATTGAGGCCACATTATCCACTCTTAATGTTGATGTGAGGACATCAAACGGGGGACATGGAGAAACAGATAGCATTGTTGGAGCATCCGCTGCGGATAGCCCCTCAGGTCCTACTGGACTCAAAGATCGCAAAGACTCCTCGAGCTCGCACTCAGAAATTAGTGCGACCACACTGAATTCGGCTACTGTATCCGGTGTCCAACAAAAGACTGTCAGTCCAGGTCAACCACCCGACCCAGCGATGCCCATAGTAAGTACACTGGGAAAAAATGCCGTGGCAATCCCAGTTGATGGTCAAAACCATAATGAGGAACACGGTAATGAAAATCCTTTAAACCCGATCAATAACGGTGCAGCGACCAAAGATGATGTAGATAACTCGATAGGTGCCTCACCACTCACCGACGCCAAACATTATACAACACCCTCACCCGCGCCTACAGAACGTACGAAACAACTTTATAGAGGGACGCAATTTAAAGAGTTCTCAACACATTCCACGACCACAGGTGATAATACAAAGACGCCACAGTCCTCAACAGGTTCCGAGAGCAAAGTGGATTCAACAACAACAACACAGATAACAGAAGACATCACCTCTCCAGCTGATCCTAAAAAAATACCAACCGCACCGAACCTTACTTTGCCCTTTATGCCATCCCATGCGCTACCACTACCAGCCTCTGTGGATAAGACGGACGTCAGCCTTGGCAGCTCTTCGCTCTTTGCCCTCGCAGCACTCGCCACCCTCGCCGTGGCGGCTGCCGCACCAGCACACTAGAGTCGTGTGTGGGGTGACTGTGGTAATGAGTGGTGAATGATATTAAGGGACAGTGTGTCCCCCACTGTTTATATGGGCTTACACTAAACAACCATAATGGTGTGTTTGGGTTATATACATTTAGTTTTTCTATCCTTTGGGTTTCCGGGTGGACTCCTCCTGGTGCCATGTGCTCAGTGCTTCGGGGGGGGATCACAGACACAGAAATATGTTGCTGTGTGCACATGCGCATGCAAATGGAGAAATCGTTTCTGTGCGTGGTATAATTGATTGATTGGGCTATGTAATAATAAGAATCTGGTATGGGTAAGGAATATACGTTTTGAAAGCAGATTCGTGGCTGACTATGACAATACGATAAGGTATCAACTGTTTTATTTCTGCAAAATATGTAGGTGTCTCTCTTTATATTTAATCCTTTATTCCCCATGAAGTTGTGATTCTCTGCTGAATATATTTTTTTGCATTATTACAATTGTAGACTATGCGCCCTGCATTATGTGTGCTTCTGGCTGCTGTGTACCTTGTAGCGTGGGAGTGCAGTGGAAGTAGTGAACTTACTCCTGCGGTGGACAGCAAAGGACAAGGAAATAATGATGAAGGTACAACAGCTACCGATACACCAGAAAAGGTGGTAACACCGGAAAAGGTTTCAGAAATTCCTTCTGCAGAAGTGGCTGGTGATTCTGTGCAAGATAGCCACACATCTACTGTCGCAGAACCTAAACCAGTGAGTGTGACAGGTGGACAGGACAGTGCCAGTGCGGGACATGATTTGTCGAGCACACACCAGGGTACATCAGCTACTAGTGGCAATCCTGCAACGTCTCATGCCTTGGTCAGTAAACCTGTCCTGGCCGTACAAACTGCAACTCCTGGGGCAGAATCCCAAAAAACTTCTAATAATGAAGTGAGTGGGATAGACTCAGAAGGAAAAGCATTAACTGTAAATGTTGTAAGTACTGGGCAGCATTCGGAAGGGCCCGGTGCATCTCTACAAGGCGCTAAACTAGAGTTGCCTTCAGTAGAAGTCCGTCACCCTGACAGGAATCAACAGGAAGAAATAGCCTTGACAGTGGAGCAAACTCCTTCTAGTCCTGGAAACGATCCGAAAATGTCCCAGCGGGATACGGCACTAGATGGCTCCCCAGATAATGTGAATCCCTTGCAACAGGCCAATACCGGACCTAAGGCTGCAAAATATTTGATTGCATTAAAAAACGATGGCCAAACGTCCAAACCTGCAGGTGAAACGACCGTCATGAAGACGCTGCCAACACCTACCGACACCAGAGCTATGGCTCAAACTTTACCACAAGACCCACGCGATACCACAGTCCCACATGTAGTAACGAAATCGAACGTTGACCCAGCAACACTCTCTACCAGGGCTGGAGGGCCACCGACAAACGTTTCTCCAACAAATGCTGAAGATAAAGTGGAGATGACGACTACAACGGAGATATTCACAGATATCGACCCCATACCCGCTCCTAAAGTGAGCTCGACCATACCAACAATTCCTCTACGCACTGTCTCCAATGCGCTCCCACTCCATCACTCTGTGGATAAGACGGACTTCAGCCTTTGCAGCTCTTCGCTCTTTGCCCTCGCAGCACTCGCCACCCTCGCCGTGGCGGCTGCCGCACCAGCACACTAGAGTCGTGGGTGGGGTGACTGTGGTAGTGAGTGGTGAATAATATATTAAGGGACAATGTGGGACTGTGTGTCCCCCACTGTTTCCATGGGCTTACACTAAACACTCATAACTGTATGTTTGGGTTACACATTTGCTTTTTCTATCCTTTGGGTTTCCGGGTGGACTCCTCCTGGTGACCTGTGCTTAGTGCTTTGGGGAGGTCACACACACATACACATATGTCGCTGTGTTCACATGTGCGTGGAAGTGGAGGAACATATATTGGTTTTGGTGATTTATTGATTGGGCTATATAATAGTAATAATAGTGTTTTGAGTTCTGGTATATTTGATGGAGGTGATTCCTGTCTGGTGGGGCAAGGGAGTGTGTTAACAATTACTTTTGTAATGCGTGCTTTCTGTCCTTCCATCATCATTTTTCTGTTTGTATATCTTTACCTTTTTGGTTCTGAATACAAGTTAGGTTTTCCCGAGGCAAAGTTTTACAAATGCGCTACCTTCTTTATTTGCTGTTCGTTGCTGTGTCTGTAGTGGTGTGGAGTACGGTGCCATTGGTGATTGTACTGCTACGGCTTCCTTACGGAGCGCCATAGTAAGTAGTGATGAAGAGGAAAACGTTGAACCGACCACTCCCGAAAGAGGATATAGTCCTGCAAGCCCCACAGAGGCTTAATGATCTACTGGAGCAGTAACTAGTGGGATTCGAAGGAGAGAGTCTGATCGAGTATTTATGAAATGCAAACATTGTAAGGCAGCGAAAAGTAATGCAAAACATATAAAGGCTCAACAGGATAGTGTGTCATTGGGAGTGGTTATATTACGTTACAATCCTTGTATAGACTCGGAGCGGTCAAAAGGTGTCTTGGCAGCTGGTGATATTGAAATGCATGGGTACCCATCGTCACTGAACCATTACTACAGCAAGGCAATATATGAAAGCAACAAGACGTTTGGATGCTATTGCTATCATGAATACAATGAGGTCATTTACATAACGCGCTAGCATTCCCTGTACTGACATTTACCTTAGAGTGGCGTGACGGGTTTGTGGAAATCATAAAGAAAAACACTCGGTGCGGAAGTTCTACTACTGAAGCCATCTGGTCTGGTTACCGAGCACGTTTACCGGCAGTTTCTGTGTTTGTGTCAAACTTTAATGATCTGCATCAGCGAGTCATTAAGCTAGTATGACGTGCTTACGACGTTTACAGTTTGTGTCTATGCCACAGGAATACGAATGTCTGGGAATATGCAAACACCTCATGCAGTGTTAATAAAACATGTGAATTTGTCTTGGCGACACGTGCGATCTAAGCATGGAAAGCACAAACAAGACTGACTGTGTGACAGAGAAAGTGTATAGTGTGCTCTTGGGTGGCGCTGTTAATCTCTACTGCTCTGCCCCAAACTCTGAGGAGTTTGTCCAAGTGGGCCTCACAGGTTTCACTGACATGAATGTGTACTTTCCCGTGCAATTAGGCGAAGTGAGGCATGCTTCAACTGAGGTGAGTGTATCATATCTACTACTAATGCTGAGTAATCGTTTGTGGAGGATCAAATATGAGGTAAGGCTGCTGTGGTGGAGGGTCTCTGTGGTGCCGCCTATTTCGGAGAGTTGAGAAATGGGGTAGTGATGTTTGGAATATCATAAATCAGACATATTCTATTTCTGCAGCTGACACAAGAAGGGTGCAGGCGGCGAGGTACAGTTGGTGCCCCGCTGAAGACTTATAAACGTTTAACGATTCAATGTTGTTATAGACAATAAATTTCAACTTATGGTTCGCCTACTTTATGTGCTCATAATCTTGTAATGAATATTAGTTTGGATAAATCAGAGTTTTTTTCAAAGGCTGGATTATCCACTAAGTATGTTTTGTATCTGACTGAATCAGCTTTCTCTACCAGTAGGAACGCTCATTATTAATGTTGTGTTGGTATACTATTCTATTGGATAAAGTGCTAATAACGCACCTGGGTATTTCTTTCGTAGTCCTTCATTTCCTGCCTTCAGTCTAGATTCATTAGTTCTTGCGGAGGCATTAGAGCTGTTTTACTCTTTATTTTTTTTGCGTAGCTATTGTAACCCGTTTGATACTAAGCTTTTACTTTTCACCCTTTTGGGACTCTCATACGGGTATCTACAAGCAATAGCAGTTAGCCTATGGAGGGTGCAGTGTTTGTATATTTAGATTTATTTTATTTTTTATTTTTGTACATTGTGTACTGTGGAAAGGTATTTTCGGAACGTTTAGTAGAATATGAACCCTAGTGTTAGACATAAATCTCGAAGACTTCTAACGACTATGTGTATTGTCATGGGGATGACTATTTGTACATTCCTTCTCCTTTGTGCTGAATATTTGTCCGTAATGCTTATGGAAACCACTAAAGAACATCTTCCTCAGAATGCCGATAGGGGTATTTCCTCCCCCAATGATCCTCTTTTATACATTCCACAAAAGGTGGTACGTGTGTGGGATGCGCGGGACTTTCTGATTGTCTTTGGTATTCCGTCCCTTGACGTACCAAAGAGACGATGGCGCCGTCACATGCAGAGGACTACTTGTTGGCGATTTCCTGAAGTTGCCACGCGACACAATAACTACACTGGTGCAATGCTTGTCCTCTACGTGTTGGCCAGGCACCCTTTGAATAAAAACATTCTCTCGGAAGAGGTGGTAGAAGAGGCGGAGCAATGGCATGACATTGTCATCCATCACATGAATGAAGGGAATATCACTACAAATAAGATAAAGCATGATAAGGGTAGATGGGGGATGGAGGCTGAAATCGGGTCTAGTCGCAAAACATACTTTTGGTTTCAGTTTGCACTCCAGCAGTTTCCCCGAGTGCCTTATTTGGCCAAAGGTGACGATGACATGTTCCTTCGAGTGCCACAATACCTGACGGACTTACGACGTCTCCCACGAAGTAGAACTTATTGGGGTCGCTATGTTGGAGCAATGGCAGAACCGGACAAAAGTGGTACGTCAGGTATCGTCAACTTCATGTTAGGCTATTGTGTGACACTATCAAGGGATGTTGCCTCACAGTTCGTGTCATACAAACCATTACAGCGCCTTGCTGCACTCCCATATAGCAAAGAACTGGATCGAGAATTCGCATCTCTGGTTATGGGGAATGAAGATGTGATGATGGGTCAGGTACTACACCTAACAGGTTATTGTATCATTGTTTTTCAGGAGTTTAAGGAAAGATTTCATACAAATCCCACTGATACTATAACGAATAACTTTGTGGTGACTCACGTTCCACCAGAAGATGAATACTACGTGCTGATGAAAAGATTTGTATTTAATGGTACGACGACCAGGCCTACTGTTATAACGCAAAGGACACCCCGGTTATTTTACGTCAGCCCTCCCAGTGAGAAACAGTGATTCTTGCAAACACATTGCCTTCGTTGTCTTTTTTGTGTTTTATTTATTTGGTAGTTATCAGTGTCACACAAAGCTCTCTCCCGTTTTTTTATACAACGGGATCTTACTAAGTGTGAGCGGTACTCGGAATGTGACAAATGTCTTGTGTAGTCGTGACAGGATATTGTGTGAATAAGTGCCACAAAAGATAATAAATCATCCAAGTGTAACAACCATAAGTATGTGTTTATGTTACACATTTGCTTTTTATATCCTTTGGGTTTCTGGGTGGGGACTCCTCCTGGTGTCCTTTGGGAAGGCCACACACACACACACACACATGGCGCTGTCCATGTGTATGTGCATGCTAGTGGAGAGACCCATTCTGTATGTGTAATTTGTTGATTGGGCTATTGAGTGATAATAATACGTGTTTGTGATTTTTAGTATGGTCTTATGAGTCACTATTGCGAGGGGAATGACAAGAAGTCATTGAGAAGGCCAAAAATGACGTACACTGTTTGTGCAGTATTTATTGTATTACGTTTATGTCTTCTTATGCTCTTTGGTTTTCTAGAACACTTACCTAGTGCAGCAAAGAAATCTCAAATAATGCGGTTTATTATGTGTTTGTTGATGCTGGTGTTGTGTGTGGTGATGGTGGTGGACTGCGCTGCAAATGTTGTAGGGACACAACCAGAGGTAAGTAGTGACCCGGTAACTAACACGGATACTTCAACATCTTCCACGCTGGCGTCTGCTGCGGAGGCCGAAGAGAATCCAAAAAAAGGTGATATAAAAAGTGATACAACGACGTCGACGGAAGCTTCAGAAGGTAAGAAGGAAGAAGAGGGCTCTTCAACCGCAATCACAAGTTCAATAAGTACCACAACCACAGTTGGTATTGCGACATCAACGCCTGCGATCAACGAACACAGCACTGAAACTGAAGTGTTAAAAGTGGGCTCACACACTACCGGGGACCACAGTGATGAGACAGGAGTACGTACGGGCGGAATAGGCTCCAAGGCCACAACGAGTTCGAATAATCCGTCCATCGTTAAAGACTCTACAGGTAACCAAAATGCTGCACCGGGCTCAGCTGGGGCATCAATAGATCCTGAGGCTACAGCTACACAAACACGCACGCCTGTTCTCCCGGACCATAACAACAAAGATATTAAAATGAATTTAAAGAACGATGTACGAGATAGCAACACTGCTCTTAGAGATATGAACTTGCCAGAGCCCTCACTCTCTGCCGGGCGCCGCGTTGACGGGTTAGCCAAAGCCTCTCCCGGAGAAGACACCGTGAACCATGTTGACCAGCAGCTCCCTTTAGGAGCCCAAAGTACTCTTGGGTCTAACTTAGAAGTACCGACACCAATGGCGGGCAAGAAAGGTAACCACATCAAAAGTAAAGAAATATCCGCACAAGTGACATCAACAACTCCAACTACCTCCCATGGAACAGGAATATCGACTGGAAAATCAACAAACACCGCACCCAAGCCTGACGAAAAGAGCGACCCAATGACTTTGAAAGAAACTGATACGCAAATGAATGCGATACCGTCAGACGAGGACCTAGAAACTTCCTCACACAAACATGCCGTGCCGCCGACAACGGAGATGGTAAAGGACATCACCTCTGCTTTGAATCCTAGGGTTACCTCGCCTGCACCGACAATACCTCTATCCACTGTCTCCAATGCACTTCCAATGCGGCCCTCTGTAGACAATACAGACGGCATCCTTTGCAGCTCTTCGCTCTTTGCCCTCGCAGCACTCGCCACCCTCGCCGTGGCGGCTGCCGCACCAGCACACTAGAGTCGTGGGTGGGGGGTGACTGTGGTAGTGAGTGGTGAATAATATATGAAGGGACAATGTGGGACTGTGTATCCCCCCACTGTTTCCATGGGCTTACACTAAACAACCATAACTGTGTGTTTGGGTTATATACATTTGCTTTTTCTATTGTTTGGGTTTCCGGGTGGTCTCCTCCTGGTGCCCTGTGCTCATTAGTGCTTTGGGGGGGATCACACACACACACAGATGGTGCTGTCCACATGCGCATGCAAGCGGAGAAACCTATTGTGCGTGGCTAAGTGATTGATTGATTGGGCTATATAATAGTAATAATATGTTTTTCGTATCAGCAGTTTTGGGTTTTGTATTTTGCGTTGTCATAAGTAGTCTGTGTATCAAGTATAGTGCTCTGTTGTACTCTGTCGTTCCTTTTCTTATCTTGTTTTCTTTTCGATTTCGTGCGCTGTTATGGATTTTAGTCTCATTACGTTTTCCTGCTGTACTAGCTTTAACAATGCGCTCTGCTGTAGGTTTGGTAATTTTTTCCCTGTGCCTCGTCGCACTAGTCTGTACTGCCAAGGGTAATACTGATCCTTCAAATATGATTGAAGAACAACAAAACAGTGGTGAAGACACAACAACTATGTCACCTGCGCCTGTAGAAACTGAGGTTGTCAAAAGTGATGCACCTGTTGTACCACAACAAACTGAGGCAAGTACGGAGAATAAGCCAAGTGTGGAGGAAAAAAAGAGTGAAGAGCAAAGTCGTGATGGTACTATTAAGCAGACACCTGACAACAACAAGGGAGATAAAGGGAAGGACAAAGTGCCAAGTGAAAAAAGTGAACTAAATTCACGTGAATCACAAAAGTCGAGTTCAGGTCAAGGAGATACTCAGGAGAAGTCCAGTGGTAACGTACAAAAGGCCCCAGAAAACCCCGTTGTAAATCCAAAAGAAAAAGGTGTAACTGCGGTTTCAGAGAGTACACATGTCGAACCCCAGACGCAGCAACGCAGAGAAGAAGAAGACGGGCTCATGGCGAAGAGTAGTGCTGTGGGTAGTACCGACCCTTCAGGACCTCGGAGGTCAGAAGTTGATAGTACGTCGTTAGTAAAGGAATTGGGGCATAACGGAGCAGCAGGTATTGGGGAGCCTCCAAGAAGTGCAACAAAATCTCCGCCAAGCAGACCTGAACCATTGCCAGAGGAACAACAAACAATACCTATTCCTAAGAAAGAGGGTAATCTGGCGAGCTCGACCGCTGGAGCAGCAACAAACTCCGGAACACCAACTGGAACCTTATCCACAGATATCTCAACAATTAAAACGAAAACTGATGATGCAAAGCAAACAGAGACAAAACTGAAACATAGCGACTCCCACTCTAAACCACAAATCTCCAGAGGATTCCAACAGCCTACCACAATTGAAGATGAAGGGGAAGTATCGCAAGAGGCCTTATCAACTATTGCCACCACACTTGATACTAAGCCAACACCAATTACTACAAAGGACATTGCGAAAAAATTGGATCACAAACCCTCACTACCTTCTGTGCCCCATGCGCTGCCACTCCATGCCCCTGTAGACAATAGAGACGGCAGCCTTTGCAGCTCTTCGCTCTTTGCCCTCGCAGCACTCGTCACCCTCGCCGTGGCGGCTGCCGCACCAGCACACCAGAGTCGTGGGTGGGGTGACTGTGGTAGTGAGTGGTGAATGATATCAAGGGGACAGTGTGGGACTGTGTGTCCCCCACTGTTTCTATGGGCTTACACTAAACAACCATAATTCTGTGTGTTTGGGTTACACATTTGCTTTTGCTGTCATTTGGGGTTTACGGGTGGGCTCCTCCTGGTGCCCTGTGCTTAGTGCTTCGGGGAGGCCACACATACACACATGTGTACTTGTGCACAATGTGGATGCAAGTGGAGAAATGCATTGTGTGTGTAGGAAGTGAGTGTTGGGCTATATAATTGCAAGAATGGGATTTTGATTTTGGTTGAACTTGGTTAGTATTTCTTGTGTGGTTGTGATCATAGTGGTTTTTTAAAGGGTGTTCTGCTTTGCATTTTGTGTGACATTTCTCAATGAAATGATATCATTTTCATTTAGTACCCATTTAGTTTTGTAGGCCATATACATTCCCTAAAGAAACAGTATTCCACCATGCGTTATCTCCCTTCTGTAGTGATGATTGCTGTGTTTCTCGTGGTGTGGGTGTGTGCTGCAAGTGCGGCTGAAGCAGATAATGTGGGAGAGACTAGTGAAAATAAGCAAATGATGGAGGCGTTAAAGACTGCTGCCGCCAATACGTCGGCTATGTCTACAGAGGAGTCCACAATTACATTACCCGCTGCAGGAGGACTATCAGGTGTAAGCAGTAGTGCTCCAGGTGTTCCTCTCCCCAACCAACCTAATGAGGTAAATACAGAAAGTGTGCCGAGTGCCTCTGACCATAGTAGTGAACACAAAAGTAGTGGTGACGGTTTGCAGCTGTCCCAAGAAGCAACTGAAATACCAAAAGCGAAGCCCCACAACCCAGGCGGAGAAGGTGAGGCATTAGCACTTGTGGCACAAACGTCTTCCCCGGAACAACGCGATTCACATAACGAGAGGGATATTGGTGCCGCGGGAGAGGCTTTACAAAGTCAACAGAACCAATCGCAGATGCAGAAACATACCGAAAAGGAAGAAGAGGAAAATAATAAAAGCACGGAAGCAAACAGTACTGGGACTATAGAACTTTTGGTGTCAGAGATTGAAAACGTGCCCTCAGGAGCTGCGTCTGGGAAGCAAGGAGCCACACCATCTGGGAAGCTCAAGACAGTGAACACAGAATCTTCGCCGACCAGAACTAAGCCATTGCTAGAAACACAGGAATTAATACCTTCTAAGGTAAAGACTAAACCGCCAAGAGCACAAGGAGCCTCAGCAACCACACCCATAAGCCCCACTGGGACGATTTCTAGAAATGGTTCACCAAGAAACCACAGAATAGATAATAAAAAGAACGAAAAAGAGGAACTTCAAAATACCGACTCCGTAACTAGACCAAAACTCTCCACAGACGTCCCTCACCCTACCACAACTGAAGCTGACGTGACGATCATGCAAGATATTTCAGAAACTACTGCAAATACAGCTGATGCTTCAACAACAATAAACTCATCAATTGGAACTGTGCGAAAAGAGTATACAATACCGCTTCTATCCACACTGTCCAATGCGCTCCCACCACATAACTCTGTACACCCGACAGACGGCAGCCTTTGCAGCTCTTCGCTCTTTGCCCTCGCAGCACTCGCCACCCTCGCCGTGGCGGCTGCCGCACCAGCACACTAGAGTCGTGGGTGGGGTGACTGTGGTAGTGAGTGGTGAATGATATGAAGGGACAATGTGGGACTGTGTGCCCCCCACTGTTTCTATGGGCTTACACTAAACAACCATAATTGTGTTTTTATTATACATTTGCTTTTGCTATCCTTTGAGTTTCCGGATGGTCTCATCCTGGTGCAATGTGGGAAGTGCTTCGGGGAGGGCATACACACATACACACATGTGTCGCTGTGCACATTTGCGTGGAGTTGGAGAAACCCCTGTTGTGTGAGTAATTGGTTTGTTGGGCTATATAAAGGTAATAATAGGTTTTAAGGTCTATAATGTATTCAATCACTTTGTGGCTGCTGTTTCCCAGAGGGTTTACGTAACGCTTCTGTGGCGTTTCACACTATGTGCGGTTTATTTATTACAAGGTCGTTTTTTATTGCCTTCTTATTTGTTGTTCTGTAGAATACTTAAGTGTGTCATTAATACAATCTGGAGCAATGCGCCACACTGAGTGTGTGGTAATGATGGCCGTTTGCGTGCTTGCGTGGAAATGCGCTGCAGGTTTACCGTCTGATGCAAGTGATGGTACGGAGTCAGTAAAGAGCAATGTTGATGAAAACACAACAACAACAGAAGCAGAAGCATCTGTAGAAAGCAAACCGGATTTGAAAAAGTTGTCGGAGCCCCAAGAAAGCACTGAGGATACTCTTGGAGGCCAGCCAGTTACTGATGGCGTAGCAAAGCCTCAGAGTGACGGTGATGAGCAGAATACACCAAAGGACCAATTGCATAGTGATAGTACAAGTGTGCAGCATACGACAACAAATCGTGTGGCCAATGGTGGGAAGTCAAGTGGCGCTAGCGGTTTAACAAAGAACCAGGACAACGCTCAAATACAACCTCATGTGAATCCTGCACCAGAAAGCGATCCTATTATTGCTAATCCATATGCTTCAAGCCAAGCAGGACACATGCAAAGGGAAGAGGACACCGTGTCTTTAAAACGGACCGGTGGAGGTGAAACATCAATGAAGGGGAAATCACCTCACATGGCGCCATCAACAGATGTATCCGAAACAAAGGTATACCAAACTGATACGACATCCTCGATAGAGGCATCCGGAAAGACTAACATTGCTATACCTACGAACACTACAGCAGATGACACGTCAAAGACTAACATACTTAGAAATCCAAACTCTGGTAGAACCGTACAAGCAAATAGCGATACCACACCTAGTGCCAAAAAGACAGAGGTGCCCCCAAGCGGTGCTGCCGGCACAGTGGATTCCACAACTGAAACGGAGATGGCAAATGACACGAGCTCTCCAGCAAATCCTAAGGCGAGTTCCACTTCACCAATGACGTCTCTGTCAACTGTATCCAAAGCTGTGCCACTGGTGCACTCTGTTGATAAGACGGACGGCATCCTTTGCAGCTCTTCGCTCTTTGCCCTCGCAGCACTCGCCACCCTCGCCGTGGCGGCTGCCGCACCAGCACACTAGAGTCGTGGGGGGTGACTGTGGTAGTGAGTGGTAAATAATATATTAAGGGACAGTGTGGGACTGTGTGTCCCCCACTGTTTCTATGGGCTTACACTAAACAACCATAACTGTGTGTTTGGGTTATATACATTTGCTTTTTCTATTGTTTGGGTTTCCGGGTGGACTCCTCCTGGTGCCCTGTGCTCATTAGTGCTTTTGGGGGGGATCACACACACACAGATGGTGCTGTCCATATGCCCATGAAAGTGGAGAAACCTGTATTGTGTGTGGGGGTAATTGATTGATTGGGCTAAATAGTGAAAAGAATGGGTTTTGGAGTTTTATTATAATTTATTGACTCATATCTTATAAAACATGTCTAGGAGGTGGTCACAAATGCTTTTCTTTGTGCATGCTCTGTGTCGCTTTCCCATTATTCTTTGTTTTTATTTTCGTTCCTGTATAGGTGTGTCTAATAAGGTTTACATCTTACTGCAAAAGGTTTCTGTTTTGACTATTCAATTGATTATTTTATGAATGTCCTTGGGTCCATATAATATGCACAATGGGGGGTTCAGGATACCTCCTTGTTCTTAGGAGACCCACCTGCAAGTCTATATGTCAGTACAAGTACGGACGTGGAAACCACAGAACCTGTGGAGGAGCTGTTGGTATCCATGTCGACTGGGAGAGGTGGTGCGGTAGCCAAGGTGAAGAGACAAATGAGTGAGTTGGCTCATCAGAAAATGGATATGTTACTGATGTATGCCCCTCCACAATACTCCATTCGAATTATGGAGTGCGGGAGGTGACAGCAGCGAAGGCGATCCGAGTCGATGTATGTTTCGCCAATATAAGAAACTGCGGCGCAGCAAAGGCGTTTACAGCCCGTACCGGTGAGGCTGTGCCGTGTACCATTCGATACATGTTCTGTGTTATGGAGGGTGGTCATGCAGGTGGAAACATTCTGTGTGGAGCAAATACATTACCATGACCTAACATTATCCCAAATTGGCACTATATTACCATTGTAGAATTGTAGTCTTTAACCACTCAGAAGCTTCACTCAGCAGCTATCTTAGGTGTACGGTTGGTACATTATTATTTCGTTTTGAAACTTTCATGTGACGGGCTGTCTGTCCTAATCAGTGGATTGGTTCTGTGGACAATGCTGGGAATCCTTCGTGCCAGCGCTTGCAGACGGAGAGGTGGTACTGACCCTCACTCATAAAGAATACATCACGAATTGTATTGGGGTTGGGGGCATCTTAATTCCAGACACAGGATGCTTACAAATTGCAAGAGGGTCTTGGAAGACGCCTCTAGGATTTATTATTTCAGGACAAGGACCAGGCGGCACGCTTAGTGCACCATGCCTTTAGATACCGATTTCCAACCTGAGTGAACGGATGGGAGGTCAGTATGTCCGTACATTGTACAGTCAATAAGTCTCATAAAGCGTCCCATGCTTTGCCTATTGAGCCACAGGAGATATTCTGTATTCTCGATGTTTCCGGCGTGTAGAGGACTCTCATGTATATCAAGTCAGCGGGGAATGATGCAGATGCCGTTTCGCAGGCCAGGTCGTTTGGTATAGAAAACGTGGCAAATGTATAAGGATTGCGAAAGGGAGCGGGGGCCCTTCATAGTAGGAAGACATCTTACAGGTGCTACTCTGCACGTTGTTATGGATGCAGTCCTTACATTCTCTTTCGAGAGTTTTATCGCTGTTAGCATTGATCATAGACATATTTTGTGATACGGGTGTACCGTGAGCTCATTCAGAGGCATATCTGAGACCTCTTTGTCTCCTTTGTGTAATTCTGGAACTTAGGTAAGGGTAGACCATTCCGAGTCCATAAGTGGATATTCCTGTTTTTCTTTGTTTCATTCAGCACATTTAGAGTTTTGAGGTCATTGTATTCGATGCTCTGTTGTGTAAGTCCGTAATTACCGCGAGGTGTTGGAAAGTTGGGTACTCCATATTGGTCAATGGTCTGTGAACACATGTCGTGTCGTTTTTACTTTTTTTGTTTTATCGCACTAATAACCCCTATGTACATAAGTGATGTGCGTTGCAATCAATGAAAGTATGGCACCGCAAAGGAATGGCATGGTCGCAGTTTTGATATTGTTTCACTGTGGCGACTACTCGGTCTCACATTAGAGGAATGATTACCAAGAATGCAAGCAACGGAAAAATTATATGAGGGGGGAAGAGGAACAATAGGCGTAGGCAGTGGTACTGGTGGGTGAGCATTTAGTTTGTTGGTGATGAAGAAATAATGAGACAAAGGGACAGAAGTTTTTTTTTTTCGGACAGGTAAAACAAGACAGAGAAAGCATAGTAGTTGGTAATTGTTTTTAAGGTCAATTTTAAAGGAGTGAAAAAGTTAATGTTATTGTCTTTGTACATGTCATGTGGTTTTGTATTGCGTTTTGGTGATAATTCTGTCCTTGTATGTATATATATATATATATTAGGAGTCTTGCGTTATACGAAATAGTGCTTGTAGGGCATTGTACCCCCTGTTAAATTAGCATTGCAAAGGAATAAAAAAAAATACAAAGAAGGCAAACACTCCTGGCATAAAAAAGTATTTTTGAGTGTGTGCTGTTAGCACTGGTGTCACAAATGGTGTCAAAAGTAGTGTCACAGGTAGTGTCAGTGGTGGTATCCGAAGTAGTGTCAGAGATGGTGCCAGGGGATCTGAAAGGGAAGTTTTCAAGGAAGCTGTCGAGAGTACTATCAAGAAAGGTATCAAAGGTGGTTTCAACGGTGCTGTCAATTAATCTGCACAAACCGCTATCATGTGAGCGTTCAACGTTCTTGTTAACTGAGGTGTCAATGGCCGTGTCAAGGGCGGTGTCAAAGGTGGTGTCAAGGGCAATGTTGAATATCCTTGGCACATCGATTGGCAATTTGATTGAATCGTTAACCACCCCTATATATTGCTGGACTTTAAAGCAAATACCTAAATGTAACAGTGATAACCAATCCAGTGAGAACATAACGAATGATAGCAGTCAGTCCCGCCGTGGACTGTGCTGTATCTGTTTGGATTCAACTGCGTGTGTTCTGTTTATGCCGTGCAAGCACTTGGCCACTTGTAGTACTTGTATGCGTGAACTGAAGCTTTCCTCTGAGGTATGTTGTCCTATTTGCAATACTCTGACCGAGAAGACCGAGGTAGTGTACATCACATAATTTTGTGGCCGAGTGGTTTTTAATTTCTTTTTTGATATTTTAATTGTTCTTCTTGCGTATAGGGTACATATTAACGGTTAAAACGTCGAGAGAAAGACATATATGTAAAGGATGTTTTGACGCTGACGAAAGCTTATTATTCATTCTTTAGGTGTAAAGTGGAAGAGGCACTCTTGCTGCCTAGAATAAGTTTTGTTCACCCGCTCCCTCTTTTTTTTATACAAACAAACACAAACACGACATTACGTTATTTTTATTATTTAGCATACATGATTCGATATTAGTTTAATGTGGTTACATCAGTAGTGTGTGATCTCAATAAGCGCCTCTGTTTTCAGGGGGTATTAATTGCGCTTTCACTTTTATATGATAGCAAAGAGGCCCTCAGTGTGTAATTCTTGAGGTGCATAAAAGTAAATATATATTTATTTATTTAGGGCGGTAAGCATTATGGGGATCAAGTGGAGAAAACGTAAGATTTGATTCTTTTATACTACACCCTTGTGTGATGATACGATCTGCAGTATACATTGTTGTAATTCAATTTTGGGCTCCTGCCTGCACTTCCATACGCACCTCATTTGCCTCTTGTCTATGCTTTTCTTTTATATAAAAAACAAGGTAAAAGTACTATATCCATCGATGGGGCAAATAAAATAGAAAGGAGAGATGTCGGTTTAGGAAAGGTCCTAGGCACTATGATTCCACCGTACGTGGAGTAAACAGAGTGAACATGGGAACTAAGCTTTGTACTCTATCCAGTATGTATGGCATTGGCGAGACCGGTGTGTCATTGAGGTTTCACAACACTGCGGAGTGGTTCAGTGAGGGCCCTATACGAAGTGTGTTTTGCGCCGCGGTGGCTTGCGGTGAATGCACATGAGGACTTCATGACAGGCACTTGGAGGACTGGGCGGGTACAAGAGATGAGCACATATATGCCGACCCGATGTTGGAGTGCAGGCATGCTTCATGGAAACTTTATTTTTCTTTCATCGTAGGTTTATCCCTACTGGGTGTGCTACCAACGCTCCCAGTGCTGGCATGTAAAGGTTTTTGTTTCTTTGGTATCCGTGTTTTATTCCTAGGTGAGCCATGGGTGATGTGTTGCCAATGGCTTTATTTAAAGAGACCGAGGAATGGGGGAGTGCCCGGGCTGCGGCGAGGGACGGGGCTTGCGTTATGGTTTGTATGTACCCAAAGGCCTGTGGGATATTTCTGTTGTAGTGCCATTTCCGCAGCGTGCAGCAGGTGCCGTGTTTGACTTAAAAGGGGCAGCGCCCCATCGCTGATCTTTGTGTTTGGGCTTTGTGTGAATCAGCAGGGAAACGTGTTTAAGTCACGCAAATTGGTGATAGGTTTTATAGGAACCTGTGGTGGGAATGCCAACTGAAATAAGTCCGCTTACTCTTTGCACAGAATCCATATTATTATTGAATTTGCCTGCAGACCCTCCGTTGCTATTTTATATCGTTATGAAAGTTTGCAAACTGTTTCCCACAAATGGTGGTCTTCCAATTGTAGATTTCGTATTTTATAACATGACTACAGAATATCTATTCCGCTATTTGTAATTGTCTTTTAATGACCTTGTGTCCATATAGCATTCCACAATGAGGGGCCGTGATACCTCTTTGTGTTTAATAAATCTGTCTGCATGTCTCTACGCTGGTACAAGTTAGGTACTTGGGGAACTACAAAGTATCTAGAGGAGATGTAGATATCCACTTTGACCAAGTGCTGTTTGTTAATCACCCAAATGAACGTGACAAAAGCATCATTTGAGTTATTAATAAAGGAGTAAGTCGATAACATGCGCGTCGCCATTATACCAAATTTGGACATCTAGTGGTGCACATATGTTAAGGGCCGTATGAGAAATAGAACGTATGGAAGCGCAAAACGCTGTTGTTCGAGAGGGTATGTAAAGTGATTACACTTAGGCCTCAGTGGAAATCAACTGTACCGGTATGTATTTGTTGCATAGAGAGGCACTGCTGAATGCTCAGTAGGAAGAGGTAATGACGATACGATACGAATTATCATACTATTATAAAATTAGTAAAGAGGTGTTGGACGATGCTGAAAGAGGTTTAGTGCAGTAGTCCTACATCTGTGAGTTGGTGGAAATATTATAGATCGCGGATCTACGCTGCTACATTACTCGCCACCGCACTTTAATGTTGGAAGGCTAACCTGCATGGAGATACACAACATCTTTTGCTTTGTGAAGTAATATATGGAGACATAGGTGGGCGAGATACTGTAACGTTTGCGCTCATGTCGAGGCATGTGCTGGTCGAGCTCTCAAAAATACCGACTTGTGCCACACTGAAATACAGCTTTCAGCACATTGAAACCACCTGTCAAACACTGCAAAGCTTTCTATTCTACAATGTTTTTTGCGTGGAGCAGAAGAGACTCTTCAACTGTACTGTGGACCTCATAGCCAGACGGAAATAGCAAAGGCAAGCATTGCACGTGGTTTGCGCTCTGAACCAAACTGAGGCACAGGGGGCAACGTTTTAAAAAAAATCGTATGATGTTGATACCTTCAAAGGTTTCCTGTCATTCAATTATTATTCCTGGTGATAGTGGTGAAGAGAAAGTGAGGCAGGTGTGCCCTTGTCACGCTGTGTACCGGTGGCGCGATAAGCTGCGGATTCCACCGGTGGACTTGGAGGAAATAGTTTTTTTTTTTGACTTTACAAAGTAAGCTGCTGTCTTTGGCGTAGCTGTCGTTGTTTGACCTTCTTCATGTGCTCGTAAGCGCATGGAAGAATTCTAGAATTGTTTGATTGTTACTCATTGTTATAAGACTATGGTTTGGATTTCTATTCCAGTCTTTGGACTACTTTCTTTATATATCAAGGAGGGGAGGGTCGCTAACAATTCCTACTTTTTGCAGCAGTTGTGAGCTTTCCTCATATGATACTTCGTTTTATGTCTTTACCTTATTTGTTTTGTAGGCCATCTACGTTTTCCAGAAATACAAATTTCAACAATGCGCCTGGATCTGTGTTTTCAGGTTATTGCCCTGCTCATGATGGCGTGTGGGTGCACAGCCAACGACAACGTGAATATGGAGTTTATGCAGAAGGCAGACCCGGCGGAGTCACAAACAACAACAACAACAACTACCACGACTACAGAAGCTGTTTCGGAAAATGCTGCAGACACTACAACAACTACCACAGCTAAAGTGGAAGAGCAAACCGAAGCAGTCACTACAACAACTACCACAACCGTAGCTGACACGACACCCGCTTCAGACACTACAACAACTACTACAGCTAAAGTGGAAGTGGAAGCCCCTGCAGAGCCATCAACACCTACTACGACCACTTCTACTACGGAGACCTCAGAGGATGCCTCACACGTTGCTGGGAATGCGATACCCGAAAACACATCTACGACCGAAGCCAGTGCTAATTCCAAACCTGAAGCGGTGGCCTCACCAGGTGCTGACAGCAATGTTGATTCGACGACTACGACGGAGATGGCAAAAGACACCACATCTCCAGACGATCCTAATGGGAAATCGACCCCATCGACGAAGCCTTTGCCAATAGCGTCCAAGACATCGCCACCGAAGAAATCTCAGGAGAAGACGGACGGCAGCCTTGGCAGCTCTTCGCTCTTTGCCTTCGCAGCACTCGCCACCCTCGCCGTGGCGGCTGCCGCACCAGCACACTAGAGTTGTGGGTGAGGTGACTGTGGTAGTGAGTGGTGAATGATATATTAAGGGACAATGTGGGACTGTGTGTCCCCACTGTTTCTATGGGCTTACACTAACCAACCATAATTATGTGTTTTTATTATACATTTGCTTTTATTATCCTTTGGGTTCCTGGTGGACTCCTCCTGGTACCCTCTGGGAAGTGCTTCGGGGAGGCCACACACACACATATTGGTGCCACTATGCGCATGCAAGTGGAGAAACCTATACTGTTTGTGATTTATTTATTGATTGGGATATATAATAGTAATAATATGGTGAAAAGGTCGAATATAATGGTTTGTAGCACTTCGTGGAATATTCGGAACACGTGATAATCAATAGTATTTAATTATGAAACACTTTGTGTTTTGCAGTATTACACTGTATGTTCTCCTCCATACTTATTTTGTGACTCTGTAGGGAATTTACGTTTCCAGCTATATAATAGTGAAGTATGTACCAAACGCCTTTTTGCGTGGTGCTTGCTGTGTGTCTTGTAGCACTGCAGTGCGCTTCTACGGTGGAAGCTCAAGAACAGGAATCAAAAATAGAAAAAAAAGAGGAAAGTGAAGAGACAACCTCAACAGACGACCCCAAGGCTAAGAGCGCTGTGGCTGCAGATCCTGCTGTGGTTTCTCATATTCCTGAAGTAGTGGAAGGGGTCTCCCAAACTACCGCACCTTCAGAGAAAACAAAATTAGGTTCTGAAGAAAAGGGGAGTGATGGCGCAAGTAGTGCCGTACCTGAAGATGGCTCCCTATCACAGCTTCAATCACCTAGCGTCGCAACACCACATGCAGGCTTAGAAGCTAAGGCAAACCCACCTGGTGAGCAACCAGCGGCTCCAGTGCACAATGAAGCCAAGAACAGCAATAATGGCGATACAACGGGCCAGGCATTACACAAACAGCTGCAAAACAAAATAGAGAAAAAAACAGCTCTAACAGATTCGCAGACACCTGACGGAGCTCAAGAAGAACTCAAGCACAATGATGATATGACAGATTCTGCACCTCACCCAGCAGGTCCAGGTTCCACACCTTTGTCGACAGCCTCGAGCAGTTTATTACAAAATACTGATATACAATCTAGTTTGACTATGTCACAACCAGGTACAAAAGGCGCAGTGAAGATCAGTAAAGGGGTAAATCCGCAAGTTGTCGCCGAACATATGGTGGCGCACAATGCAGTGGCGCCTTCACGAAGGAGCCCAGAAACTACAAAGACCACATCTGAGTCCATGAATCATACATTGCCTGGAAATACTGATAACCACATTGATGTCATAAGAGCACCTGCTAGCGAAACGGATACTAAACCCCACGTTATCATGACACTTTCCACTGAAATACCAGTACGTACTGGACATCAAGACGATACAACACAAGCAGGGCATACAAAAGATATTTCCTCCACACCTGGTGATAAGGGTTCCTCTACAGCGCCAACACTCCCTCTAATAACTGTGTCCCAAGCACTGCCAATACCGGCCTCTGTGGAGAAGACGGACTTCAGCCTTGGCAGCTCTTCGCTTTTTGCCCTCGCAGCACTCGCCACCCTCGCCGTGGCGGCTGCCGCACCAGCACACTAGAGTCGTGGGTGGGGTGACTGTGGTAGTGAGTGGTGAATAATATATTAAGGGGACAATGTGGGACTGTGTGTCCCCCACTGTTTCTATGGGCTTACACTAAACAACCATAACTGTGTGTTTGGGTTATATACATTTGCTTTTTATATTATTTGGGTTTTTGTGTGGACTCCTCCGGGTGCCCTGTGCTTAGTGCTTTGGGGAGGCCACAGACACATACACATATGTCGCTGTTTCCACATGTGCGTGGAAGTGGAGGAACCTATATTCTGTGTATTTGGATAATTGATTGATTGGGCTATATAATAGTAATAATAGGGTTTTGAGTTCTGGTATATTTGATGGAGGTGATTCCTGTCTGGTTGGGCAAGGGATTGTGTTAACAATTACTTTTGTAATGCGTGCTTTCTGTCCTTCCATAATCATTTCTTCTGTTTGTATTTCTTTACCCTTTTGGTTCTGAATACAAGTTAGATTTCCCAGAGGTACAAGTTTCACCAATGCGCTACCTTCTTTATTTGCTGTTCGTTGCTGTGTCTGTAGTGGTGTGGAGTACGGTGCCATTGGTGATTGTAGTGCTACGGCTTCCTTACGGAGCGCCATAGTAAGTAGTGATGAAGAGGAAAACGTTGAACCGACCACTCCCGAAAGAG
>JASANW010001282.1:0-43469 GCA_030849725.1 Trypanosoma boissoni
GGCCGGGACCCCACCCCAGATGAACCGCGTACCCCTGCACCCATCCAACCGCCCCCTGGGGAAGGCCTACCGGAAGCGACTTCGCTGCGGGGTCAGGGTACTACTAACAAGGGACTGGAGGGTCCGCCGCCAAGCAGTACTACCCTAAGGGTCGCGAGCATCAACTGTGTCGGCTTTACAGCTGCAAAGAAAACTGAAATATCCACCTGGCCAGAGGACCTACTTCTCCTTCAGGAAGTAAAAGGAGGATACAAACCACCGCACGGCTACACAGGGTTCTTCCATCAGCGTGAAAATACAAACAGAGGCGGAGGCACTGGCATCATTCTCCGCAAAGGCACTCCGTACAGCTTGAAATATGTAGGGATCCCAGAACAATACCAATCCGCCCTTGTAGACGTTACAGCAGTGGACGTCCTTGACAAAAACACAAACAAACGTTTGTTTCGCATATGCTCAATATACCTGCCCCCTCATAGAGACCCCCGCGACCTCACAGGACTCATTCGACGAATAAAACCGTTGGACTGGCCTTATATAATCTCTGGGGATGTGAATCTGCACAGCGTGCACTGGTACATGAGAGCAGAGAGTCACCTATTTTGTGACTCCACGCGCTGCAGAGACCTTTATCGATGGACTGCTTGACTGCGGCCTCCAAATAGCCAACGATCCTACCATGGCCAACCGCATCTTCCCTACACACGGTACAGTAGAAATCAGCAGCCTATTTGTAACGGCATGCACGCACTCTATCGTTAAAGATTGGAGGAACAAAACCACCTTCATCTCGGACCACAGAGCCCTACTTTTTACTCTGGGGCACTACGAGATACGACAAAAAAGCAGGAGGAAACGACATGCCTACCACAAGGGTGACTGGTCCGAATTCCGTAAGCGAATGGACAACCTCCTGTATAAGGTAGATACCCTCCAAGGCCCCGCATACAACCTTCCTCTCATTACAAAGATCATACACGAGGCAGCTCGACACGCCATACCCCTTGGCGCCAACAGCCATCTAGCAACACTCCTTCCGCCAGAAGTGGTAGAATCAGCACTTCACTGCGAGATAGCCAGGATAGCCCACGAGAGCAACCCAACACCACACACTAAGGAAAACTATGACAATTCTCGAAAGGCCCATGATCTAGCCGTTCGCAAACACAATAGTGATCGCCTGCATAAACGCATGTCTAAACTCGAACCGGGCAGTAGCATGGACTGGCGTTTCATACGCAACAGATTGAATGACTCTGCCTCACCTGATGACACTACGCTGGTAGGCCACAATAAATTCAGGCAGCACTTCTCTAGGCATAACCATGCCCGCCAGGACTGTACGAACAGAGTGCCAAAAATAAAAATGAGAGCATCGGACTATCGCCCTATAACAACGAAGGAATTCCATTCCGCTCTAGCGGCACTGAAATCTGGCAAATCAGCAGGAAAGGAAAATATACCCACCGAACTGCTATCCCAGCTCAGCACAAGGATGCTGGGTCTTGTCCACAGAATGATTAGTGTGTGCATCGAATCAGGAGAGGTCCCCAGGCAATTTAGTCACAGCACAATTATACCCATACCAAAAAATGGGAAGAACCTGAAACTATCGAACAGCTACCGCCCTATGGCGTTAACTTCTGTCATCTCCAAATTAGTGGAGAAAATAGTCATCCGCCGCATACGATACACCTGGTCACCGCACCCGTACCAATATGCATATAGCGCCACGCGCACCTCGATTGACATGCTAGAAGTTGTCCACAATGCTGTGTTCGACAACTTCAACTCCATTGCTGAAAAAAGGCATACCCGGTACCACACCAACAAAAGTGGACAAAGAGCCCCTATGCCTGCAGGCCAGCTTCAATATACTCGCCATCGTACAATTGCTCTCCTTATCGACCTCACGGCAGCATTCGATACAATAGACCATGCCATCCTGATCAACAAACTAAATCATCTTCCTGGCGCCCACCAGCATGAGCTCAGATGGACACGCAACTGGCTAAGAGGACGAAAATGCCAGGTAAGCATAGGGGATCGGTTAGGCAGATGATTCCCCCAACTTGTGGGGGTACCGCAAGGCAGTGCAGCTGGCCCTACTCTCTTCCTCGTTTACATAGATGATCTCCTACGCCACCTCAATAGACTACCCGGCATCTCTGCTTTTCTGTTCGCAGATGACCTCACCTGCATAGTAAAACGTCTCACAAAAGCCCATTGCAGAGCCCTTGCGCAGCGTGCACTAAAAACTGTCTCGCGTTGGCCAGAGAGAAACAAAATGCACATCTCTGCTCCTAAAAGTGATATCATTACCTTCACCATCTCATCGCACACGGAGAGTGACAAAAAGCCGCTCAATCTCGCACTCAATGGTGAGCCTCTGAAGGAAACGACCATGGGGTCCGACGGGACAGTTAAGCTACTTGGTGTAAGATTTGATGTAAGGGCCAATTTCAATGCCCACCTAAATGGACTAAAAAGTACCAACACCAGGATATCACAACTATTGTCGATTGCAGGCACCAGCTGGGGCCCCTTAGCCCATAACATGCGTACTTTTGCCCGAGGAAACATCGGTAGTCAACTCCTCTACGGGGACGAAATCTATGGCATTCAGCAGAATGATCCCCTCTTGCAAGCGGAAAATGAGGAGCGCACAGCCCTTGGACAGATTGAGAAACAATGGAGATGCAGCCTCCGGGCCACCACCGGAATACTCTCGACAACAAACGTGGAGAGTGTGTATTGTGAGAGCAACCTTCCCCCACTTCGAGTCCACATCGCCATCAATATAGCCAAGCTATATGAGAAGAATCTTCGTACCAGAGCGAATTGGCTACGCCGCCCCCCCCCCCCCTCCCTGAACCGCCACCGAAACTAAACAAGACCTTTAGCCTTCCCAAAGTGCCACAAGCCACAGCTAAAACGATCCATGACAAGTACCTTCCAGAAATGGAAGCGCACAAGAGAGAACGGCTAGTAGTGAGACCAGCCCTCCCGCCTTGGGAGTGCGGAGAGCACCTCCGTTTGGTGCATTTCTCCCCTACATCCACACTAACTGCCACCGCTACCACTGAAGAAAAATGTGCCTACAACACAGACATGATGGCCAAGTACTCAGTACCTGCCACAATCATAATAGCAACAGACGGCAGCTGCAAAGAAGTTCAGATGAAGGATAAAGCTACCCGGCAGTGCACCAGTGCCTACGCCCTCTGGATGAAACAAGAAGATGCTCCCCAACAACGAAAAGAATCGATAGATACGTATAGTAGGAATGCCGGCCCCTTGGCGAGTAGCTACCGCGCTGAGCAACTGGCCATGCTTGACGCCCTAACCTACACTCATCACCTCCTCCTGCCATCCCAGCTAGATAACTCGCAGCGAGTAGTGACCATACTCACCGACTCCCAAGCCACCCTACAATCCCTGGCCAGAGGTCCGCTCAGCCAAACTGATCATTGTAACAATAAAACCTGGCGAATATTACACGCCTTGACTCTCCAGTGAACACGGGTTAACTTGGTGTCTGTACACAGCCACTGTGGACTACATGAGAATGAGTACGTCAACGCCGTAGCCGCCAACTACAAGGTTCGCGATTAACAGACACCGGCCCATCTCAGCATGGCTGACCCCGTGGGTGCCATTAAACGCAACGCACTTACTGAATGGAAGGCTTCCTCCCAGGCTGCTGACAACTCCCCCAGAGCGCAGCTCTTAAGAGCCGCCACTGGCGAGCTAACCCTGCAACAGAGGAAGGTACCCACATGCCACACTACAGGAAAAGCCTTGTCCAAGGAGCAACAAGTTCAATGATCACGAATGCCGTACATGTCACACGGAACTTTTCGGATACTTTAATGCACAAATCTTGAGGACCCCAAATGCCTGCCGCTTCTGCTCAAATAGACCAAGACTCTCTAAAAACGCCCTTGCAAAGACTAACCTCAAGGCTTCGGCTGCTAGGCACCACTGTCACTACTGCGCATTCATCGGGGACTCTCGCGACGAGGTAATGCACCACCAACCCTTTCGCCAGCACACGAGTAAAAGAATCACAGGCACATACGCCTGTGAGCACTGTAACCTGGTATGGACGAATACGGTCTCGCGAGCACGACACTATGCCGGGTGCAAGAAGCGTCACTCTAGCCTTCCACAACGTGACATTGCGACAGAACCCGCCAATAGCACGACCCCTATAGTTGAAGAAACAGTCCTGTATCTACTAAAATACGTAGCAATACCGGGATCGCGAAACAGGCACTACGTCGACCACTACCTCGAGGAGTAAGACTCAAAGTTCTACTATAGTCTTAAATGTCTCCGATGGATCCATGACCTATTCCAAGGCGACCTGGGGACTCAGGATGATGTGAAGGAACCACTAGCTGATGCTAACAGAACACCTTCAAGAAAATGATACCCGGGGACAAAGGGCTTAGGTAAATAAAATTTTTGGCAAAAGGGCCAGTAACCAGTGCTCAATAGGGCACAAAAAAAAATGTTGTAGTGTGCATCGATCCTCTAATGCGACATTACCTGATCGGGACCTATCTTTGTATTTGTGCGCTTGATGATGTGTTATGAAATTTTCTTTCTCGCTGTAATAAAAAGGAAATGATACCTCGTTGTCACTCCAATGAGAGGATTATTTGGTGAGGAAATCCTCTTATTATTCACTACGACTCTATGGAGGCTCCGAGGGTTAAACTACGCCATTGTGCCATCATAATAAAAGTACAACTTTTCAGTAACACCATCGACTTATTTGAAACAGTTAAGCTATACATCCTAATACAACGCATAAATTTTGAATCTTTTCGAGTGAGAGCGGAACGCTTACTTCAAATTTTATTTGTGGTTTGCTGTCGACACTGCGGCGGCCTTCTATTCTGTGAATCTTTTACTTTGGGCTTTCAAACAGCGAAGTCGAAGTTTTTATCGAGTGGACTTACCGGTTAATTCAACTAGTGTAGTGTTTGGGTTGACTGTCCTCAACCATATATATTTTTTGACTACTCTATGCACCCTTCCAAAGGAGGAGAAAAGAATACTGCAGAGGTCGCTTATGCGTTCGTTAATTTTATCCGAATTATTGAAAGAACCGCGTGGTATTTATTTTTATGACTGTTTAAAAAGTTTTCAAAAAACTTTTAGTTTAAGCAGGGACTAACATGATAGTGACATGGTCCTGGAATTTTTAATACTTATAATCGAGAGATGACTTTAGCAAAGCGAAATCTATATAGAAATTATACGCATTCTTTCATGACTAATTTGAGAATACTGATATACTGCGCACATTTTGAAATTTTACATTCCCAATTAGGTGTCTTCGAGTGAATACCGCTCATTTTATGGGTGGATGCTCTGCGGAAATTTTTTAATGAACAAAGACCATACACCCATGACTCACATATCCGAATACAAAGCATAAACAATAGGTAACGCACTTCTCTGTTTGGATTAATGCGATGCGTGGTAAACTGCACGAAGTGCATCATTGAATTTCTTATCGATCAGTTTAGGTGAACCTATTTTGCTTTGAATGTTTAGTGAGACTCTTTTTGGGTTCTTAATGTGAGTTTCTTTAAAAGATTGTAGTTGATTTGCAACGCTTCGATGCAATCCTAATGATTATTAAAAATGGCGCATTGTTTTGAAGTTGTTCCGTTTTAGTTGGAGGGTGTGCTGCAACTGAAAACGGTCACGAGATTTTAATTTGTGCCTTAGTTGTAGTTTGCGTGGTGATTAATAGTATCTGTTAACTGGGCCTAGAGCGGGGTCATTAGGCTTATTATTATTATTGTTATTTTTACTATCTTAGAAAATGTGCTCATGTCTAAAAAACAAAAAAACAACAACTTTAAGTACTGGCATTTTTGGTTGCATGCACATCGCCTTTCCGGCTTTTCCTTTTTTCTCTTTTTAATAGAATGATTTAGAAAACTGTTGAGTCGTTGTTTTCAAGAGTTACCTAATTTTTAAATAGAACGTCAACTATACAAAGTTTCTGATTGCTACGTATTGCGCTTGAAGTCTATTGTATCAAAGGTTTGGGGAGTCTAATATGTGGTGTAAAATTTGTGGTGTGTTTTATTGTATTCATCAGGTTTGGAGAAACTGCATTGTAATATGTTACGTCATTACACAAATAGTATTACACAATAAAATAACTTTTTCTCTAGGTCTGCCTGATAGAGTCTCAAATAGGGTGTTTTTTTTCTTTTCGTTCCGCCCATTTTTGGTGGCCCAAGCCACCTGGACGATTTACCAACTTCACGCTACGGATCGCCCGCAGGTAGCCCGACTTCTAATCAGTAACGCTACTGCTCTTGAATTAATGGGGTGGATGCTTTTTTTTACTATTTCTTGACTGGAGGCCTGCAGCCTATGTATCTTATCAAGATACAACTGCCCCTGAATATGTACACATCTCGGGGTGATAGTACGTAATACACAACAGAGGTACTGCCTGCCTCCTGCATGGAGAAATAGGGGACTCCCTGTGGTTGAACCAGGTATGTGTCACACGAGGTGCACACCTCTCCAATGACAGGGAGCCCCAAAATCAAAATGAACAAACAAAGAAAAGATGTGACGTGTTCCGAAAAAGAAAAATCAACAGTGATAGTTTTAACGCACACAATTCACAGCAAAAGGATTGGGGGAGAGTCCGAAGTCGAACTTTAAGTTCGTGGTGTTTAACCCCGTGGTCAAGCGCAAACAGAGCACGTGCGCAAGGCGACTCAAGCATTGGGATGTCAACGTGACTATGGCCCTTGGCTGTTATCCTTACCCTAACCCGAGTTACGGGGTGTCTCCAGGTTATCCTTATATATGAAGCAAAACGTCTGGTTGCGCACGAACAGATGTTCCTTCCATAACTTCATACTTTTATCGCAGACTGTCCGCCAAAAACTGATTAACTAAGCTAAACCGTGCAATTGTATTGCATACTTGGTAGATATACCAAGTGGACGCCCCTAGAGATATCAGCCACTGGAGGGCTTGTAATGGCATCCAACCACATATATCTAAGAAAAGGTACTCACATTAACGCCCTGAGTATGGCTGTGGTTTAGAGGTTCCCGCATCCTCTTCAAAATATAACATAGTGTAGGTAGTTATTTTCCCTGGTAAAAACACAGGTACTGGACCCCGCTACCACGATGAGGTTTCCTACATTAACGGGGACATAGAGAGTTGACAAACAACTTTAAGGTCAGCCATGCCTGAATTTCCTTCTCTGCGATAGTACCTCGAACGAGAAGGTGAGAACTGTGAATGATTAAGGCTATTGAGGCCGTACCCGGCTGTAATAATAATAATGACTATAATAAAAATAGCGATGTTTTGTCGAAAAAAAAACAACAACATAGGAGGGTGGCCACAATTTGATCATTATTTCCTCTTGCTCGGTTGGTAACGATACCGATTCCACCCTGAGCGTGAATGAATACTCCCCTCCGTTAGGCAGAAATAGTTATCGGATTCAGTTTTACCGCACCCTACTGAAGGAAATTCTTCAGGAAGCAAATGTCCAAGTCTAAGTGACTGCGCGCCGTATTGGGGTGTGTAGCTGTAGGAAATAGCAAAATAAATGTTTTCCTTTGGGTTTCTATAAGAGATTACTACCCTTAGATTCTATACTGTATCCCGTGGTTTTCTTCTGCACACTGATGGAGTGCGGATGTTGCCTTTCGGCTTTACCTTCACATGGAGACAGTAAACTTTTGCGCAAGTTGGAACCTTTTTCAACTGCGTTAGTGTTAATGGATCAAGGCAGATTTGTAATGGTTTTTTTTGTTGAAAAAATGTGTGCCGAAGGAATGAAAGTTGTGTTATAAACAAACCGATAGGGACACCATTATATTCTTTATTTTAATTTTACCTGATGTGGTATGCTAACGTTTTTTTTTTTTCTGTGTGTACCACTCACTGGGCGGCGTACCCTCAGGAACAAGCATGTCACCGTGTAGTCAAAGGTCTGCTTTGTATTTATCATAGGGTGAATCGGTCTTTCTTAAAGCAAAGATTTTACATATTTTGTTGAGAGCACTTTTTTTGTTTGGCGGGGTGGGGGCAATCTTTGTCGAATGACAGCATGTAAATAATTTTTTTTGGTGCTTGATTTCCTGGGAATACTGTATCTTGTATTCTGTTTTGTTAAGGTGAACCTATATGTTTTTGATTGTGAAGTCAGTATTTTTTCTAATGGGCCATTGCCTCAATTGTTGTACGGATTATACGTGTTTTAGAAGTGTTGCAAGCTCTTTGCGGGGGCTTTTCTCTTTTTTTTTTTTTGGCGTGGTGGGTATTGATGTTTTTACGATGTTCTGTGCTTTTTTATATAAGAACTGTGGTCTCAATTGTGTTATCCACAGTGCCGTAATTTTTTATACTAGTGTTTATTTCTTACTTATTAAAAGATGGTAGCCGAAACAAGGAACAAAAGTTGAAATGGAAGCCATTGTCTTTTACCCGGATGTGGGCTCGTTGTATGGTTTGTGGAAAAGAGCAGGGATATTTTTGAAGCCTGTTAACCTATTAAGAAGTATCAATTTCATGAAGCGAAAAGATGCTGGGTGATTCTGCAAAGCACTTTTTTATTGTCTTCTGCTTTATTAGGGCGTTTTTTTTTTTTTGCCCGTCGTGGCATCATTTTTGTAAAATATCAGTTAGGGTGAAGAGACATATTTATAAAAAAACACACACGGTTGATTGTTTTTATTATTGCTATTATTAAGCACGCGCCTTTTTAAGTTATTTATTGAGTTTGTGGACTGACCGGAAAGTAAAGTTTTTTAACACCTAGTGATATATGAGAATGTATTCTGGGTGAGTAGGTTTACATTTTATGTTTTTAAAAAGGTTTGACTTTTTGTATGTATGTTTGCGGACATGAAAAAAAAATTTTTATTATAAAGAAATACCATTGTCGTAAGATAACTTTTTTCTTTGTTTATAATTTCTCACAGTATAAATGTAAAACCGATTTTCTCTTTGTAGATTGTTTGTGACTACGGAACGCCGATGGACGCCCACTCTGACCTCCTAATTTATTTCAGTCATAGAGAAAATGAATTTTCTCTTGACGCATCACAACTTTTATCTATTGTGAGTACAAAATAGATCTTTTTTTTTGACTTTACCAGAGTAGTGTGCTTTTTATTTCTTTATTGTACGTTTCTTTTAAATTTACAGATTGGTTTTGGTAGAAATTCTTTTTCTTTTGCTAAAGCAATGCCGAAGACCCCGGGTGCAGAACCAGGATTTTGTTTTGAAGCGTTATTAAATGACGGGGAAACGCGCGTTTTTGTGAATGTTTGTGGTCATAGCGACGTTGGAGGGGCTTTGGCAAAGAGTTCTGATGAGGTTCCTGACAGCTATCTAGATGATTATGGCATTGATAATCTTGTTGTGCCGATTTCTGTAGGCCATCCGTCAAGGTCAAATAAGGGCAAAGACACGTTTGTTATCGATGTAATTGTTCATCCTTCACTCACATGCCGCTGTTGTCAAACGCATCGTCTTTTTAAACATTACATAGAGCGACTAACATTACTTGCAATTGAATGGATTCTGCAGGAAAGGGGCCTCCGAATAGATTCTAAAACATGTAAATTTCTTTCAGACCGTAAATACTTTCAGACTCGTGGCCATGAAGCCGAAAAGACTCTTTTGGATTTGGCGAAGTCTTTTGTAACCGCAACAGATGCGTGTCCTCCTAAAAACAATGATGTTGAAAGTGTGTGCTTGCCATCGGAGTTGAACCTAAATGCTGATGGGGCTAGAGACACTAAACGTTCACCAGTAATAATGGAGATGCCATCGGCGAATGGTATTCGCAAAGGATTCCTTAATAATAAGACACTGTACGACCATAGAGGGAGTACGGAGTGTAGCTTACCCGCTATGGATCCACTTCACCATATTCCAGAGAGCCTACGTAAGAAGTGTCAAGTAGTTGATATGGGTGACCTTAAAAGCAAGACAGCAGCAAATACATCTTCTACCCATGAGAGAAACTCACCTGCTGATCCGCCAAAGGTTTTGGTGAAACGTCAATGGTGCGTGGAATCTGTTGACTATGAGAAGGAGAAAGTTGTGGTGTCTCTTCGTCCTCCAGAAGGAGTGTCATCTATGAAAGGGGTGGACTTGACAGCTTCACCATCTTCTTTAGACGTTGATGGCGTGGTGATTAATCTTTCAAGGGATATTGTAGTCGAAGGTGTTTCTGCAAAGTTCTTGAAACCATCAAAGATGTTGGTGGTGACGTGTCCTATTAATTAGTCGTTTAGGTGCACAACTTTGCTTGTTATTAGTTATCATTCGGTGTAAACTTATTAGCATTACTGTAAGTTTTCTTTCTATGTGATGCTTATACTGAACTGATTTACGGCGATAGTTTCTTTTTTCACTTTTCTATTTTCTATGTTTTTAACCTTTCTTTTTAAAGTTATGCAATTATTTTTGTAAGGGAGTTTGTATGTACACTATAAGCTGATACGATGCTTTCTTTTTTTTGTAGTTTATTAGTTTAAGAAATGAATGAGCCTCAACAAGTGGCTACTTTAGCAGGTGGACAAAGGTTGTATGTTGTTCAGGGTCATACGTTTGAGGTAAGTAAATCATATAGACTTAATAGACTTGTGGGATCCGGTGCTTATGGGTGTGTGTGTTCTGCTTTAGATGAAGATGCTGATGAGCGTGTTGCTATTAAAAAGATATCTCGCGTGTTTGCTGATCTAAAGGAAGGAAAGCGTATTTTGAGGGAAATGGATATTTTGACATCACTTCAACATCCTAATTTGGTGCGTTTTCGCTCTTTTATCCGGCCAAGGCGAAAGGAAGAATTTGAGGATGTTTACATGGTAATGGACTTGTACGATACCGATTTGCAGCGCATTATTCGCAGCAGACAAACACTTACTAATGAACACTACCAGTATTTCATGATACAGGCGTTTCGGGGTCTTTTCTTTCTGCACTCTGCCAAGGTTATGCACCGTGATTTGAAACCTAGTAACTTGTTGGTTAACGCTGATTGTACACTAGCAATATGTGATTTTGGTCTTGCTCGTGATGATCAATGGACGGCATCTGCTGCACTAACAGGATATGTGGTGACGCGATGGTATCGTCCTCCCGAAGTTTTAGTTATGGGGTCACACCATTATACAAGCGCGGTCGATGTTTGGAGCTTAGGGGTAATTTTTGCGGAGCTAATGGTTGGCAAGACGCTTTTACCGGGCCACGATTACATTCATCAGTTAAGCATGATTGTGCATTTGTTAGGGACCCCCACTGTAGAGGAAATGGAATTTCTTAGCGAGGATGCCAGAGGTTTTATTCTTGCACAGCCGCTGCAAAAGGCGCAACCGTTCACAGAGCTTTTTCCGATGGCGACACCTGAGGCAACAGACTTGCTTTCAAAGTTATTGGTGTTTCATCCAGACAGAAGATTAACCGCAAAAGATGTGTTCGAGCATCCATATTTTACAAAGTTTAGGGACCCCAAAGGAGAAGCTCCTGCGGAAAAGCCACATGTAAGGAGACACAATGATGATTTCACTGTCGAATCTCTTCGTGATGATATGTGGGAAATCATTTTGGCACATTCATCTGAGCCTGCCTAACTTGTTGGGAAACCGCTGTGACAAGAATATCAGCTTCATTGACAAATTGACGAGGGGGTGGTCAAATAATTTCTAGTACTCTAAACTTTTCTTCGAAAGTACGGCTTTTCTGCCATTCATGCTTTGTTTTTTTGTTTTCTTATTTTAAATTCCCTTTTATTTAACATTTCTTTTACTATTATTTTCCGATTTTTTATGGGACACTTTTTATTTATTGTGAAGTGTATATAGTATATGGTCGGAAGGAAATTAAGACCCCCGAGGGAGCCTGCTCCTGGAGAATGTTGTGGTAGCGGGTGCACTCGATGTGTCTGGGACGTTTACTACGACCAGCTGGCGGAGTATGAAGACCACCTGAGTAAGGTAACGGAAAATAATGGTCTCGAAACGAGTGAAGATAGTGACTCTTCTTCTTCTTCTTCAACATCTAGTGACGATGTTGAAGAAGCACATCGATATCTTGGCTCTGTGGTTATCAAGTACATTGATGTGCCGATGAGTGGTCCTGCAGTGCTACCCTCGGCTGCAGTATCCATGGTGTTGGGTCGTTTTTCACGAATACATGACGTTCGTCTTTCGGAGTGCAATCAAAATAGTGAGGCATCCTTGGACAACCGTAATTCTATAAAGATTATAGACCTTGTTCTGGATTCAAGAGATAATCTCGAAGAATTGCAGCCTTTAACATCACCTTTGCCTGGTGACGTCGTGGAGGTTTTTGTCCCAAATGATCACGATGTGGAGGGAAATGGTGACGTGAAAGAAGTAGAAAAGTTGTGCCATCGCCTTCGCCTAAATCCTGACCAGTGGTGTGAGCTCCATCGCTCCCCGTTTGTTCCGCCTGATAATTTTCCTCCATGGCTACCACTTCGGCGGCCAGTTCAGATCCGAACCCTGTTGGCGTACTTCGTCGATATTGGGAGCTCGAGTTACCTGTTGCGTCCGACATTTTTTCACACTTTGGCTAGTTTACCTATACAAAACAATGCTATTGAGACACCTTGCATTGAAGAGAAATGGATTGCTACACCGACATTTTTAAGACAGTGTGCTGAACCAGAAACTGCCCCTTTCATTTACAAGACCATCATGAGAGGTGACTCCGCGCTTTGTTACCCTCGCTTAATTGACATGCTAAATGTATTTGCTTTCTTGAAGATTCCTCTAGAACGACTCTTGGAGATGAGTGGTCCACTGCGTCCAAGAAAGTATAGTTTAGTTAAATACAAACAACATCAGGGACAGCTTTCCTCTGTGCAATTGTGTCTTCGCGGGTCAGAAGTATGGGAGGAAGATATACCTAACGAAGAGAATAATACAACGGGGCATGTGCTGGCATCATTCCTTCGTGCATCTACTGTACATCGCCGTCCTGTGTTTACAGGACATGTGTCACATCCACTTTGCCACTATTCGAAAGTTTGCACAGTACCCATGTATGTTGGAACCCGTTCTTTCGGTACGACTGCATTTGCAACGGTTCTAAAAAAGTCTCTGATGTCCATCACAAGAGGATCAGAGGCGAAGCTTGTTCTTGTTGCTGCAGGTACAGGCATCGCACCAATGATGAACGCTGTGAATGAGCTTTTGCAGTACCGTTCTGACAGTGCTGCTTTAGGACCTGATCCCTTTAATTGCTGGGTAATATACGGAGCACGCAATTTTGCGGAGCTTGTCTTTCATCAGCAGCTAAAGGAAGCCTTTCGATTAGGTGCCATTGCTCGGTACGATGTGGCTCTCTCGCGCGTGGATTTAAACCACCTGAAGGATTCTCCCGCGCAGCACAAATATGTTACGGATGTGTTAGGATCTAACTCAGAAGAAATTCGAACTTTATTAGAGAACGAGGGAAAGATATTTGCTTGTGGTCCTGCGGCTGCTCTTCGATCTATTCGAGAGAAGATAATGGAACATATTCTTGGGTGTAGTGACGACGATCAAAGTGTGCGTGAGCAACGCATGATGGTACTTGAATCAAAACAACAGCTTATGTTTGACGTCTGGAGCACCGCTAATATTTTTTAATGCATTGGAAGTTTGAGAAAGGAAAGATACACACATTGTTTATTTAATTTAAAGTAATCTTTTCTACGGAGGTATCTGGCGCCGAGGATACTCTCAAGTCAGTGCCTATGCTGATTATTTTAGGTTTCCTTAGAAGTGGAATCCACAAATATAATCTTGAGGACGAAAACAGAAATTCCCAGGAACAAAGTATTCGCTCTTTTTATTCTTTTTTTTTCTCTCCATCTTGTTTAATTTATGAAGGTTGTTGTTTATTTGAAAAACAAAACATAATATATATATATATATATATATATATATATATATGTATTTAAAGTTTTTTTTCATTAGCTGTACGAGTCTTTTTTCTTTTTCCTCTTTTTGAGTACATATACATATATTGCATACTCATATTGTAGTTTTGCATGTGTGCCGTATGACCATGTTGTCTGACACTCTTTCTACTGGGATTCCAATGCGTGAGATGTTGAAAAATATGTACTTTGTGCTTTTCGGCCCTTGTTGCAAACGTTGTATTCTCGTGGCATCTCTAGTACTCATTGCTCTGAGCATCTTTCAAAGCACTTCTGTAATGTCATGGTGGTATCACGCTGCGGAAGGAGTTCTGACGGCTATGTTTGCAAGCGAAATTTCCCTTCGTCTTGTAGTGATGCGAACGGGATTTTGGGAGTCGTCACTGAACATATGTGAGGCAGTGTCCTGTGTGGCTTGCCTAGTTATATTTTTCGTTCTTCATTTCTCGCGGACGCCGGGGCTGCTCGCGGAGCATCAGGCGTTGGTTGCCCTGAGGTATGTTGGGCAACTGCTGCGCACAGCAGGTCTAGTTACGTCAGTGGGGAAGGTAAGCCGGGCTCCTTCCGATAATGGAATCGTACTATTTACTCAAAGGCGGCCGACTCAGTTTATGAGTGACGAGGGAGAGCTACATTATGACATGCCTTGAGTGCAATGGTAGTCATGGCACGTTGTTTTTGCTTGTTCGTCTCTTCCTTCTTTGTACATATATATTTTTAACTCTAGGAGCCTTTGAAGGGAATGTCTCCAAATATGTGGCTTATTAGCTACTGGGTTCTCTTTTTTTGTAATTTTGACTATGATTAGTTTCTCTCTTTTTTTCTTTTGTTTTTTGCCTTGTAAGAATTGGATAGGAAACCTAAAGAATTGTTTTTCATTTTGAAAATGATTCTTGCTCTGTATGTATTCCAATAATGGAAATTCATGGGTGAAAAAAATTGCTGATAGAATATTTCGGCGTACCGATGGCCGAATGGTATTTATCATAGTTTGTAGGTGGTGAAGTCAAAAACTATTATTGCCACAGCATCACTCTGCGATGATCCCTTGGAAGCCGTGAAGAATAATGGGTGAAGATAGTGGGAAGATTTGGCCGTATGTGAACGGGGTCTCCGGTGTCCAATTTCTCGAGTGATCTCAAATTCAAGGCCGCTTTGCACGCACTGATAAGCGCTGTGACGCCTTTGGACCACGAAGAAGGAACACCGGTGGCGCAAAGGGAGCAGGAGACACAGTATTTTCAGAACATAATGACTCATTTAACGAAAAATCCACCTTGCTGGACCGCCAGTGGGTAAATCGAACGTATGTACATTGCACAATCAGTAAAGGGAATACAGAGCATCGTACAGTTTGCCGCGGGAGTTGGACTCTCCTTTTCCACTTTCTCGACTCCCATAGAACCACAGACGGAACTTTTTCATGTGCGTTAAGCGTATAATCTGGCTGGCTGTTTATTTGGTAGTACTCACATTACTTCAGGAGACTTCAAGAAGGGTTGGAGCCTTGGAAGACTGCGCGGCAGACTCCTAGTGATGGGGGATGTCCTTGAACCCACCGCTTAGGTGCACCCAGTATTCATCTCACCTTACTTGGAGAAAACTTTCATGATTGGTTGGGGGCTGATATGTTTATATCTTTGAAGAGTCTTCGTCTTGAGGGTGGTTTGAATATTTGTTTACTTCTTTTTGAGTGCTTTTGCTCCGATAGATTCAGCTTCCCGGCCACATCAGTAAGCATATTCTTAATATTACTATAGATGAGATTTTTTGTACTCGGTATGATCTTGGCTTTTCATTCTAAACGGTACAATGGGTAAGGATTGAAAAGTTGATGGCTTTATGATAGTATTACATTGACACCGACAATTGGAAAATCACTTTTTTTTTTACTTTTTTTGCTTCACACGAAACGAAATGCTTGACAAATTATGCGTTTCCTGTGCGTGGGCAACATAGCATGTAAAAAGCTATGCTGATTTTTATCATGTACTGGTGAACTTCCCGTTCTGCACACCATCCAGGAGGGCGCGGTAATCGCTTTTGGCTGTTGTTTTTATTAAGTGCAAAACTTCTCTTTTCTTCTTACTCAATGTTTATTGTGTTTCTTTTTTTGCCTTGGCTATCACGGATTTTTTTAATCGCGCAAAAAATTTCCTTCTCTTCACTCGGGTGCGTACACACTCGATTGCTCTTCTTTCTTGTTTCTTCAAGATATTCCCTCCCTTCCTTCCTCCCCCTCACCTGTTGCGTTGGGTGGGATGTCCAGTGACACATACTTTAGACGTGCAATTGATTGGATGTACGGCGATAGTGCGTACCTGCAGCAGGTGCCGCCGCGGGAAGTCGGCGATAAGCACATCAACGAGCTCCTTGGTCGCCATCCTTTCCATCCATTTAGCCCGGAGCTGCAGCCGGACCATCCATGCTATGAGCAAAACGCTATCTTCTATCAGTGCATGACGGCGGACCACGTCGAGGGATACGAGCTGCACATGAAGCACGTGAGTTGCTATTTTCCATACAAAACGGATCTTATGAAGTGCCTTGCGAAGCAACGTCGGCTGGCACGTCAAGGCGGCGATGAGTCGCGGGGCGAATAAAAAGCTGCCATCGTTTTTCACAACTTTTGCCTTTGGAAGGTAAAAACCGGGACGCGAGGCATTGCAATGGAAAAGGAGAATTCCGAAAGGCAAAATATTTGAGAAGGACGAAAATTTTGCAGTTTGGAGCAGTGCGCCTTCTCATGCTTTTTTTTCATTTTATAAATAGGATGAAACATAAGGCTGCTTCAAATGAACAAACATATAATGTATATATTTCTTCTTTTCCCTTTTTGTATTGTTTAAATTTCTTCTTTTTTTAAAATTTTTTTATTCTTTCCCCGATACTATTTTACTTTTTTCCTTATTTATCTTTTTCTTTGAAATGGAAAAGAAGGCAAGAAACACGATTACCGTTTTTTCACACGGTTCTTACACTGCACGCACTTAGGCGCGAAGGCAGGGGCTGTCTGTAATCATAGGGTATACATATGTATCGCACCCAATGATCTAGGTTGTGCATGGGAGTGAGGAATGCGCGGGTGGCGGATGCTTCGCAGTTTACTCTTCTCCGCCACGCGGCAGCTCTCAACGGTCGCGTTCTTAATATGTCTGCCCTTCGCTGCGTGCGGCGATCCGCCGTCTCTCTGCTTGCATGGCAGCTACTGCAGGCCCCGGGCACCATCACTCGCCACAACTTCTCGGAGCTTTCAGAGACAATGTAAGCAAAGCACTTGAAAGTACGAAAGGATTGCCTTCCGGGTGCAATTCGAAGAATGAGAAGAAAATGTAAAAAGTAGGTAAACGAGTCACAGAAATGGGAGGGGCTCGGGACAGGAGTGAGTGGATTAAGCAGAGAAAATGTTATGCCCGGGTGCACGATTCCATGTCTCGTGGCTTCCCTAGCTCAGTCGGTAGAGCGCACGGCTCTTAACCGTGTGGTCGTGGGTTCGACCCCCACGGGGAGCGCTTTTTTCAGCTTCCAGCTCACCTTTTTTTCTCTACGCGCCCGTGTGGAATAAAAGCCTGTGACTCCCTATCGTTTATTTGTTTTTTTTTCCCTACACTAATGAGTAGGTGGGAAATTGTATTGCGATTTGCACACTGCATCACCTTTTCTTTTTTTTTTCATGTTTGAATTTTTCTTGTGTCTGTGTGAGAGAGATAGAGAGATTGAATCTGCGATCTCGATTCTGAGTGTGTCTACCGCATGCAGACTCGACTGCAGTCACGGCCAGACGAGCCAAAGATTGCCGTTCCCACTTTGCCGAACTCCACTGCGCTATGGGGCGCGTGGGAGATGTGGTGCGTTCTCCCGGAGTCCGCCGAGGCCCCTCACGCCCCGCGCGGACGCGGTGCCGCGAAACCGCCGCGCGAGGGCGATTGCACGAAGGGGACGTGGCTGGACCAGGTGCGTAGCATTGGTCTCTTCGACTCTGCGGAGGGCTTCTGGGGCATTGTGGGCTGCACGCTTCCCCCGTCGCGTCTGCCGGCCGGTGTGGCGTACTACATGCTGCGCCGCAACATTGCGCCCATGTGGGAGCACGAGGCGAACCGGCGCGGCGGGCGGTGGGTGGCGAGCTTCCAGCAGCAGGACGCGGTCGACGCTGCGTGGGAGCGGCTGTGCGTCGCGCTCATCGCCGAGCAAATGCCGTGCGACGAGACGGAGATATGCGGCGCGGCGGTTCGGCGTGCCGAGCGGCGGCGCGAGTGGAAGTTGAGCCTTTGGACGCGCAACGCGGAGGACGCGGAGGCGCAGCGCCGCGTCGGACTGCACGCGCGGGAACTCATGGGTGTCGAGCCGGGGGCACTGCAGTACTTGTCGCACAGAGAGCTTATGCAGAGAAGCGAGGAGGGGCGTCGGGGCGGGCCAGCGAAGTACGAGGTTTAAAGATAACCAGCGCCTATATGCTACGAGCACACAAACAAACGATACTCACCTTTTTTTATATTTAATGGACAGGAGTTTTCTTGTTGGTGCTCCCGTTCTGTGCTTGGTATTGTTTGTGAAGATTTATTATTACTATAGAACAACAGGTTTTAAATCGTTTTTGATTAATGTGGGATATCCACACACAATGTTAACTCCTAGAAGAAAAGTTTCGCTCCTTTACACAAAATAAATCTATTTGGGTTGTAGACACTTCATTTTTTTTTTTTTAAATATGAAATACTTGCAGGTAAGTATATTTATATAAATATATATATATATATATCCGCACTTGTTTTGTGCTGGCTTGTTCTCTTTTTCTCGGGTTAAGCGCTTCTGCCTGTTCTTTCTCCCCCTTTTTCATTTAAATACACCCACCCACACACGCTCATATATATATATATATATATATGTATATATATATTTGTGCGGCACGAAGACCGACGCCACACTAGGAGACCTTATGTTCAGTCGCCGGGTGACGAGCTGTTGCCCGATCCCTTCTGCGATGTATCGCGCGCTACACATCAACAGTCGGCGACAGGCGCAGCGCCTGGTCCCGCCGCTCGTTGCCCTGTCGCCGCGAGCGGTTCGCGACGCGGGGACCCCCGGGACCTTTGCGATCGGGGAAGGAGACTTTTTGCCAGCGGACCCTATGGCGGTCCTGTCGATGTCGTCACTCGCAGGAGTGCCGGCGCAGGCACTGCTCAACGGCCTCACTGCGAATCCGCTCCTATTGCGCATTGTGTCCGATACAATGTGGACTTATAGCGTTTTACTCGATCACATATTTTTGTTCTGTTCGAGTGCAGGTCGAAGCACCGCAGGCCTATAGGAAAGGGAGCTGTGTGGATAGGAACAAAGAAATGAGGTGACACAGCGGAGCGGGTGTAAAAGACGTTGTCATAGCGATCTTTTATTATTATTATTATTATTGTTATTTGAAATGGTGAATGAGAAGGGAGGAACACAAAAAGAAAAAAAAACAAGAAATAACTGAAACATGTATGAAGAACAAAAAGAGAAAAAAAAAGTAAGCAGGAGATTAGAAATCAACGTAAAGAGGGGAAATGTGCTTGGGAGTAAAATTTTTTGGATAAAAAAAAAAGTAGAAAGAGGGCAAGAATGAACAAAAGACAAACAAGCAAACAAGCCGGAAAAAACGGGTGTTATAGGGATATATCAAACTATTGTATTTGTGATGTGTTTTTTCATTTTCTTAATAAATCTCTTTTTCTCTTTCTGGCTTCTTTCCACTATTTTTTTTTCTTCTGTTTTTCTATTTGCGCCTGTGGTAGTTTTTCACACTCACATTTTATTCGTCTTACGTATTAGTTTATTTATTTGAATGAATTTGTTTATGTTTCTTCTATTTTTTTTTGTTTTATTGTGTTGCTGTGCTTGTTGGTGCTGTGAGGATGCACTTGAATCTTTTTTATTTTTCATTTTCGTTTTTTTCTGTCTTTCTCTCTTTTTTCACGACATTTTCTTTTTCATGTATGTTCACTGAACTCTTTGGTGCCCCATTGTGTGCCTATAGTATTGAAGTCAACTATGGTTTACATTAGTCCGAAATATCTCACCCCTTTTTGCTTGGTGCTCAATGCATGTAGTAGTATTGCTATCGTATACGCAAATAAGATCGTTTTTGAGTATTACGATTTTAAGGGGAGCACAACGCTTACATTAATTCATTTCTTTATGACATTTCTTGGTCTCCTGCTATGTTTGGCACTTGGAATGTTTAAGTTTAAGCGCATCCGCATTGTGGATGTCTTGCCTATCAGTATAAGTTTTTGCGGTTTTGTAGTGCTGACGAATATGTCGCTCGCATACAACTCTGTAGCCTTTTATCAGCTCATAAAAGTTCTGACAACGCCAATACTTGTGATGATGGAAGCTTTGATCTACAAAAGGACATTTTCCAGGCGAATCAAGTTATCGCTTGCACTTATATGCATTGGGGTAGGTATTGCGACGGTGAAGAACACCGAAGTCAATACAACAGGAACGATTGTAGCGCTCTCGGCGCTACTAGTGACGTGTCAGTACCAAATATGGGTAGGCGTAAAGCAAACCGAACTGGAGTGCGACTCCTTTCAGCTTCTGTTTTATCAGGCGCCGCTTTCTACACTGATGTTGATTCCCATTGCATACATGACAGAGGTGGAGTTTTCCGAAATGACTTTCTTAAATTGCAATGATACATTGACCATAATTCTTATCGGCGGTGTTATTGCGTTTTTTGTGAACATTTCCATATTCCTTGTCATCGGAAAGACTTCGCCCATTACGTATAATGTTCTCGGCCATTTCAAACTATGTGTAATTCTCTTTATTGGTTATTTTGTTTTTGATAGTGAATTAGGAGCAAAAAACTTGACTGGCACGATTCTTACGTTGGCCGGTGTTTTTTGGTACACTCACCTTAAGATATCGGAAAAGAAAATTATAGAAAATGTGTCAATTCTGAAAGCTGTAGAGGCTGTGGATACCGAGGAGCCTGTCTAACGTTCGTATATAGTCTGGTCCATTTTGTTAACGAGAAACACCAAGTAAGAAAACAAAAACAAAAACGAAAAGAAAGTAGCAGAAAAAGAGGTGGTTGATGAAGACAAGGCTACAGCAAACACCGCTTTATGTGTATCTGTGCAACGTGTGCCTCTGTTCTTCAGCAAATTAGTAAAAAACAACAACAAGACATCTATCCATTTTTTTGTATAGATACTAAACCGAGCGAGAATAATAATAAAAAAGAATGTGTGAGGAAAGTAATTGTATTAGTATGCAAGGCTAAGCGAATGAAAAAGGGTTGGCTACAGATGAAAGGTGAAGAACTTTTTTGAACTTTATGCGCTCCTTGCCCTCAGCCTTTTGTATAGTGGTTTACCATTTCAAAGCTTTTCTCTTGCTGCATTGTGTTACTTACGCATATTTTTTATTTTTATTTTTTTTTTTGCTTTCATGATTTCTACTAGTTCCTGTTCTTCGTTACTTTATCAAGAAGAACACATTCGGTAAAGTGGGGCCTTCTAACAGTTTCTCACAAAATAAAAACTCAACTTTTTGTTGAACTCACTTCCACTCTGATTGGTAGCTTTGCTTTAACTTCCCTTTTTTTTTTTTTTTTTTTTCAATTTTGTATTTTCCTTATTGTTTTGTTATATATATATATATATTTGTACACTTACTCTCCGCACTCCTTTAGTGTCAGAGAGGACTTGGGCGATGCGGCGTGTGTGTGCGGGGGCGCTGCTGTTTGTTGCGCCGCGCCGCTCGTACCGGACTCCGCTCGGGGGCCCTTACTTTGAGCCGCCGCTGCCCGCCCCGCTCGGCGCCAAGAGCCGCGGCGGCCCTCAGGGCGCGGCAAAGGCCTCCGCCGGGCGGAGGGGGGCGCGGCGGCGCGAGCGCCTCGCGGCGCCTCTCACGGCGGAGGGACTGCGCGCGCAGCTGCGGCGACTCGCGGACGAGTCGGCGCTCTATTCGCAGCGCCGCGCGGACGACGGCGCCGCTCGCGTTGCGGCGGAGGAGGGCACGGGGGAAAGCGCAGCCATGTCGCGGGAGGAAATGCAGCGCAGCGCCGCAGCAGCGGGAGACGAGGAGCCCAATCTAAATCCCAGTCCGAATCCGAATGGGACTCCGAATCCGAATCTGTGCGCCACTGCCCTCACTGTGGCGGAGGGGGATGAGCAGCCGGCGGTTCTCCCCGGCAGTACAGTCTTCGCTGGCGATCTCGACGCGGTGGAGCGCGGCGCGTGGCGCGAGCACTGCAGGCGCGGCGAATCCCTTCCGCCGCTAGCGCCGCGCGCTGTTTTGCGCACTGCGCACGCAACAGCCTTTGAGGTGCCGCTGGAAGCGGAGGAGCCGCTGCCGGCGGAGGAGAACCCGCACTTTCCGCTCGGGGCAAGCGCACCCCATGCACCGCAAGGGGAAGCGCCCGGGGACTGCGCGGCGCCCGCGCTGGAGGATGAAGGCGCTCCCTCCGTCTCTTCCTCCGTCTCTTCCTCCGTCGCTGTGTCCGGGCCGGGCGGCATGGCGGCTGCGCGCGGGGTGGAGTATTGGGCGGACCCCGAGCCCCGCGCACAGCTGCAGCGGCACGTGCAATTCGCCGCCGACGCCGCCGCGCTGGAGTCTTTGGCGGAGGGCGCCGTTGACACCGCACCGGTTGCCCACGCGGCGGCACTCGTGCGGCGCGAGACACTGCTGTACTTCCAGGCGCACCCAATCAATGAAATGATACAGGAGCCGTTTGTGCGCATTCGCGCAGTGGAGGATGCGAGTGGCAATGTTCAGGAAAGTCCCTCCGGCGGCGGCGGCGGCAGCGACAGCGCTGTGAAGATTGTAGAAAATGTGGATCTGCCGGTGGCGGCCGCGCGGCGCACGGCGCGGGCACTGGGACTGGACCTTGTTCGTGTCGGAACCATTTATTCACAGCGGAGCGATCGCCGTGTTATTGCGCTCTGCATCATTGCGGACCACCGCGTGCACCTGCGCGAGATGCTGCGCTTCAAACTGCAAAAGCGCGGCGTGCAGCCACCGCCTGTGCGGCCCTGCATTGAGGTGCCTTTTCGCGGAGGAACGCACCCACACGCGGTGCGATTTAAGTCCGTTGGTATTGCAAAGCAGTTACTGCGCGGGCACGTGGTGCGGGTGAACATCACAGATTTCGGCACGCCCCGCGAGGGATTTCCCGCACTGCGAGACATTCTCGACGCCATTCGCACAGAGTCGCTGCGGCTCAAGGCATTCCACAGCGCCGGCACCGTACGCGCAACGTACGACGAGATATTCTGTTACTTGTACCCGTCCACCGGGCGATCGCCGAAGACAGAAGTGACACACCCGAGCGACGAGGCACTTCGCGCCGCGCGCGACAAGCGGATTTTGGAGGACGAGCGCGAAATTTATTTTGATGATTTGCATGACCAGCCGAGCGTGCGCGCGCGACTCGCGTACGAACGGCGGCTATCGCAAGGGACTGCGTGGGCAGCGAAGGATGCCGGCCTCTCTCTGCAGCGCCAGCGCAGCATGAAAGTCATGCTCGGCTATCTGCCAAAGGGCAACCGCGAGATGTACGCTGCGCGCGGCGACGTGGACGTCCCCGCGCCGTTCCGCGCAAGTCATCCGACATCCGCCTCGCGCTGGACGAACCCGCCGGAGGCAAATGTCGATCAGGCGAGCCGCGGCGCGGCGGTGCTGGGGCAGCGCCACAGCATGACAGTGAGCGAGATGCACGACCGCGGCGAGACCGCCGACAGCCCGGCTACGCTTGACCGCTTCTATTACCGCCTGCAGGGCCCGGCGCTCGAGGCGGGAGAGCTGAAAGAGGCGCTCGGACTGAAGCGCAACAGAAAGACAGTGCCGCGTGCGGGGCCTGGATGGGGAACACTTGGTGTTGCGCAATCCCAAGCAGAGCCCTGGAGCGCAGCAAAGTGAAAGAAAGAGGGTGATATCTCTTTCTGTAAATCTCTCTTACATGCGCTATGCAGGTGCACCACCCATTTATGAATAAGTTTTTTTTTAATGTTTTTTTTTTTTGCTGTAGTGTTCTAAGCTGTGCGGTGATGCGTATATATATATATATATATATATGTGTGCTTGGAATACCACCATTTTTTTTTTCTATTGTAATAGGTATCTCTTTTTTTTTCCTCTCTCTTTCTCTCTTTTGCTTTCTCTCTGATTATTCCAACTACAATTTTAGTACTTGTGTGCTTGCTCACCCAGCGACTGGGTGCGAATTTATTTACCATTTCTCTTGATTCATTTATCACTATTCCAGAACGATGAGCGACGCAGGGTCTGACAGTTCGTCGAGCTACGAGAGCCAGCCGGCGCACGATGTGGTTTACCCCATCGGTGTCGAAACCGAAGTTCCCGCGACGAATGGCATGCTTCACAAGACTGTTCTTGTCGATGGCACTGGCACGCGTCCAATGAAAGGCTCGAAGGTCACCGTGCACTACGTTGGCACCCTCGCGTCGGACGGGAGCAAGTTTGACAGCAGCCGGGACCGCGGCGAGTACTTTGAGTTCACCATTGCCCGCGGCCAGGTCATCAAAGGTTGGGATGTCGGTGTGGCGACGATGCGCGTGGGGGAGAAGGCGATGCTACGCTGCGCCCCCGATTACGGCTATGGGGCGAGCGGGAGCCCGCCGAAGATTCCCGCGAACGCCACACTGCTCTTCGAGGTGGAGCTCTTCGACTGGACGAAGGAGGAGGACATCTCGGAGTCCAAGGACAAATCCATCATGAAGTCCACCAACGCCGAGGGCGTGGACTACGAGAAGCCCGACTACGAGTCAACCGTTACGATCGATCTCCGCGTTTTCCGCGGTGATGCGGAGAGCGGAAGCCTCGCCGGCGAGCGCACCGCGTGGACATTTGTCGTGGGCGAAGAGCCGCTGCCGCCGGCGCTCGAGAAGTGCCTCGGCACGATGCGCAAGAAGGAAGCCGCCGCGTTTCGCATTGCGCCGGCAGCGATTCCCACTCCTTTCGCGCCACTTCACATTGCGGCGGGCGAAGCGATCACGTACGAGGTCGAGCTGCACGCGCTCTCGACTGTCAAGACGTGGGAGTACAAGGGACAGGCAAAGGTCGACGAGGGAGTGCGCCGGAAGGACGACGGCAATGTCGCATTCAAAGCTGGTGATCTCGAGCGCGCGGAGAAGAAGTACCGCCGCGCGCTGGAGTTTGTCGAGTCTGACTACGGCTTTGATGACGAAGCGGAGAAGGCGAACTGCCTTGCCGCGCGCCTTACTGTCTGGGGGAATCTCTCACAGGTCCTCCTGCAGTCCCGGAGGTACGCAGAGTCCATCGCGCTCTGTGACAAGGTCCTCGCCGCGGAGCCAAATAACTGCAAGGCACTCTTTCGGCACGCGCGCGCGGCGGATGGAATGAATGAGTGGGACGCGGCGCGGCGCGATCTCGAGCGCTTGTTGGAGATCGATGGGGGGAATGCGGATGCTACACAGCTACTGAAGCACGTGCAGAGCAAGCAACGCGAATTTGACAAGAAGCAGCGCGCACTCTATAAGAATATGTTCTCTGCGTGATCGACTTCCCCTTTGGCAGTATAAGGCTTTTGATATATAAGAGCTCTGTTTCTATTACTATTATTATTACCACGGCATTCAGAATGGAAAAAAAAAAAAATACCTTTATTGCACAAAAAGTAAATCTTTTCGAAGTAGATCGAATCTATTATTACTATTATTATTATTATTATTATAACAACTATTATTTACAATTATTTCCTTTTTTTAAAAAAAAAAATAGATATAGGAAAGCAAAAAGAGACAAAAACCATTACATTCCCATGTTTATATATATATATTTTTTGGGGCCTGCCGCTCTTTGCGTTGTTGGAGTTTTGTTTCCTTTTATGTATAATTTGTGCGTGATACCTATGTCTGATGTGCTTTTTTTTTTTTTCTTTGTTCTTTTACTAACTGTGTATCTCTTGCCGGCCATTAAACACAAATGTATGTACATGTTTTTACAGAGGCGTAGAGTAGGAGTTTGTATCTGTATATATATACAGTTATAAATAATAAAAGACAGCGAGTAATTTTGTGTACTCGATTAAGGGCCTGTTATATTCTCAAACCAATCGTTTTCGTTTTTCTTATTTGCTGCCATGGCGGAGGCACGGTTTGCGGTTCGTCCGTCTGCTGCTCTTCACCATGTTGGCTTTGAAGTTGACACGAGCCGCAAGCATGTGCAGCTCTCTCTCGATCGCAGTGGTCTTGTGCTGTATATCCCGCACCCTTTTTACATTGTGAAAGGAGCGCGCCGGTCTTTTTGGCGCGGCGTTGACCAGGTGCAGTTTGCACTCTATCCCGTCCCCTTATCTGTTGTAACGACGATAGCCTTTGGTGTCTTTTTGTGGGTCTACCACTCGCCATCGGACTCGTGGGTTCGCAGTGGTTTATGTGCGAGATTTCTCTGGAACTTGGACAGCTTAAGTCCCATATCGCGGCGCATTGATTCCCAGTATCGTCTTCCGGTTCTTCTTGCTAATGTCGCATTCAGCAGCGTTGTGCTTTTTACTTCAGTGCAGCGCTTTTTTATGCGGCAAGTCCTTAAATACAATGGGTGGATCTACGAGCACGGCAAGCCGAGCGCGAAAACAAAGATATGGTCCTTTGCCCTGAAGACGTTCTTTCTGAACAAACTTGCTAAGACTGAGGCGTATCAGAATTGCCTACCCGCCCAGCCGCTCCCGGAATTGGACTCCACTGTTGCGCGATTCCTCAAATCCGTCGAGCCATTGTATGAAGACCGCTCGGAGGAGTGGGAGCGCCTCAATCGCCTTGCCGCAGAGTTTGTAAAGGGCGAGGGGCGAAGGTTCCAGCGCTTGCTCAAACTCAAGTACATGGTGGCGGACAACTACATGACGGACTGGTGGATGAAGTACGTTTACCTCGCGCAGCGCGAGTCGCTATGTATCAATTCTAATTGGTTTGGTGTCATGTTTGCAAATTACAAACCGACATCGAACCACGCTTCGCGAGCTGCGGCGCTGGTATACAGTCTCATCACGGTGAAAAAGCGCCTAGACAAGTCTACCTTCCCTCCTCAGTTTGGTGGTCCTGTTCCTCTTGACATGGATCAGTACCGCTACGCCTTCAGCACGACGCGCATCCCTGGGCGTCAGATGGATGTGCTTGTGCAATGTGAGGATTCAAAGCACATTGTGGTACTGCACAAGGGGCGCTTCTACAGGCTGGAGGTTCTTCATCCAAAGACGAACCATAAGCTTACGCCGTATCAAATGGAAACCGCGATTGAGGCGATTTTAAGGTCTGACGACGAAACAGATCCCGACGAGGCGCTTATCCCTGCCTTCACCGCTGCCCCACGGGCGGAGTGGGCGGACATTCGGGACAAACACTTTGTGAATAATACGTACAACGTGAAACCACTGCGTGTGGTGGAGGAGGCCATCTTTGTGCTTTGCCTGGATGAGGAGGTGCCATCTTCGATGGATGCGGAGTCGGTCCAGTACCTCTGCGGCAATGGCCACAACCGCTGGTCAGACAAGAGTTTTAACGTAATTGTCCTTGCGGATGGCCGGTGCGGGGCACACGTGGAGCACTCATGGGGTGACGCTCTCACACTTGCGAACGTCATAGAGCACTGCAGTGTGGACGATGAGTTCCGCAAGTACTACGGCCCCGACGGACGCACTGTGAAGCTTGAAGAGGACGAGGTCGCGCTGCGTGAGGGCCGCTTTAAGGTATTTGCACCAAACCGTATTCGTTTCACCATCGACAAGGAAATGCGTCAACGTGTGCATGCGGTGTATGAGCAATACTTGTCCCAGATCCGTGACCTTGACCTGAAAATCTGCCGCTTTGGCGATTACGGCAAAAATGTCCCAAAGAAATTCCACTGCAGCCCTGACGCGTGGGTTCAGATGGCCATACAGCTCGCGTACTACCGCGACCAGGGCCGCTTCGACCAGACGTACGAGTCCGCCACGATGCGCATCTACCGCAAAGGCCGCACAGAGACCATCCGCACCGTCAGCAGCGACTCCTGCGCCTTTGTGCGGGCGATGGAGGACCCGTCCGTGTCGCCCGCGCGGCGCGCAGAGCTTTTGCGTGTCGCCTGCGACCGCCACCAGACGACGTCGCGCGACGCGGTGGCCGGGAGCGGCGTGGACCGTCACCTCTTCGCGCTCTACTGCGTGAGCGCGCGGCAGGTCGCGGCGTCGGAGTTCCTCCAGGCCGCGCTCGCGCCCAAGTGGAGGCTCAGCACCTCGCAGGTCCTCTCGCGGCAGCTCCCGCAGGGGCTGCACCCGAAAGAGGACGCGGCGTTCGAGACGCCAAACGGCGGGTTCGGGCCGGTCGCGGACGACGGCTACGGCGTGTGCTACTCCTTCTACGGGGACCGGCTCCTGTACCTCACCATCACCGCAAAGCACAGCTGCGGGTCGACCTCAGCCACGCGGCTGACGGAGAAGGTCGTCGACGCGCTACGAGAGATGAGAAACCTGGGAAGCGCAAAGTAGAGGAATAGGAAAGTTCATGATTTCAGGAAATGTAAAGCACCACACTGTTACTATTATTGTTTTGGAAAGAAAAGAGTAATAAACAAACAAAAAAACGGAGGCAGAATCGGTGTTGGAAAAAAAAAAAACACTGAAAAAGAGGATGGAATAAATAGTTTTTTCTTTTTTTTTTCTTTTTTTTTTCTTTTTTTTTCTTTTTTTTTCTTTTTTTTTCTTTTTTTTTCTTTTTTTTTCTTTTTTTTTTCTTTTTTTTTTTTGAGATATGGTAGCTGCACAGGCTCTATATCTATATATCAAATACCAATTTTGTTTACTTATTAATATATATATATATATATATATATATAGATTCTCCCTTGTTGTATCAATGTTGGGTGAAGATATATAAATAGATTCACTCTCCAACTAACCAAAAGTGAAAGAAAAAAAAAAAACGGTATGGATTTCAGTAAAATGCATTGTTTTAGTTTTGCGAATACTTCATGAGTGTTGTGAGTCTTTCACCATCATTCATGCATAATGGAGTTTTGAGCACAGACGTTGTGATATGTGTGATTTTCCTTTTTGTTTATATTAAGCATGAATCTTATGCTTAATTCACCACTTGTTTTTTTTTTTTTTTTTTCGTTTTTGCTGTCCCTGTGAGGCTTTTTTGTTTAAATGTCTAAACCTCCACAATGAAGCTGTCTTTTTTTTTTTTTAGTTATTTTATGTTTTTTTTTTTTTCTGAATTGAATTTACGAGTCGGCAAAGACGCCCGAAAAGAGGAAAAAGAAGAAAACGGAGTAAGCGTTGATCCATTCAACATGATAAGCTATCAAAAGTGCAGATCTTCTTTTTAGTGGAGTGCTACAACTTGTACCTATATTTTGAAGATCCCGAAATATTTCAACTAGACTTGGTAAGTTTATAGATTTGCTCGTTCATGTATCTGTGCTTCTTCATGTGATATGTGTATTTTGATATATTTATACACATATATATATATATATATATATGTATTGTGTTTGTTTTCCCTTTTATCTTTCCCGTTTTATATTGAATTGCGCCGCGAGAATACCACTGAGGTGTATTTTTCTCTCTGTGCTTTGCTTTCATCAATTAGTTTACTTTTTTTTTTTACAGAAATGCATTTTTGTTAATAATAAAAAAAAAACTATGCGCTCATGTCTCTCAGCTATTCATTTTGACGATTCCCGGGTGTGTTCCCCTGGTAGTTTAGAATCGATTATTCTTACTCTCCAGCGAGGGACTGCCTTTTGCGCTGGGGGTAAAGTTTAGGGAAAGGAGTGCGGCTCGCGTGCACCGGGTCCGTGTGGATATATTTTTCTGCGAACCCTTCTCCCGCATTGCGTCTCTTTGGCTTTACGGCACTCTTCAGAGGAGTGCGCGCCTGTTTCTTGCGATACATTGCTGAGAGGATTGTGATTTGTGCTTTCGGCCGCGTGGCGGAGCGGAACCTTTGGACCACAGTCTCTCGCACACAGTACACCGCCGCATTGCCTTTGCTCTGCGACTGCAGCAACGGAGGAGGCACTTTTCTACTTCTTAGTGATGTCTATATTTATTTAATTATAATGCACCATCTATTTTCTTACCTTTTCCTTTCCTGTCATGGCCTATACTTGTTTATGTTTGATGTGACTGTTTTTAATGTATTTATTTATTTATCTTTTCAATGTATATATATATATATATATATATATATATATATGATTGGTTCTTATGACTATTATTATTGTTGTTATAAGTGGCAAGGGCCTATTTGCATAGATAAGCGCGACTGGAGGACCGATGGCGGGGGCGACGGAGGATGAGGCGAAGGAGCGCGAGCGTGAGGATCGTCGTCGGCTCTCCCGCCAGCAGATCATTGAGCACGCGAAGAAGAGTCTTTTGTACACCGCCTTTGACGTGAAGTGGGTCCCGCACAGCGCGTCCTTTGTGGTAGTGGGGCAGTACCCGAACAACGACGGTGCCGCCGCGGTCTATGCGCTCTCTCGCGGGGAACTGCGGCCGCAGTGCGACGCGCGGCGCCCTTTCCCGCTGAAGTGCTGCACCTTTTCGCACAACAGCCCCAACTGCGCGGCGGGTCTCTCGCTCTGCGCCGGGGACTTTGGCGGCGGCGTCTCGCTGTGGGACGTCGAGCGCCTCGCGGACCGCGGCGCCGCGCCGCTCTTCAGCGCCCCGCACGCGCACGAGTCGATCGTGAACGCCGTCGACGGCGCGCGCTTCGCGGGGCCGCCGGAGATCGCGAGCGGCGGGCGGGACGGGACAGTGAAGATTTGGGACGCGCGGCAGTGCGCGCAGGCGGTCGCGGCGCTCCGCCCGGCCGATCCCGCGCGCGCGCGCGACTGCTGGACGGTGCGCTTCGGGAACAGTTACGACGCGGACGAGCGCGTCGTCGCCGCGGGGTACGACAACGGCGACGTGAAGCTCTTCGACCTGCGCACGCAGCGCATCCTGCACGAGTTCAACGTGGGCAACGGCGTCTGCGACGTGGAGTTCGACAGGCCGGACATCGCGATGAACAAAATCATTGTCGCGTCGCTCGAGGGCCGCGTGCGGGTGTACGACGTGCGCACGCTGCACCCAACGCTTGGGTACGCGTTTGTCGAGGAGCGCGTCGTGGGCGGGACGGTGTGGTGCGCGCGGGCGCTCCCGCAGAACCGCGAGGTCTTTGCGTGCGGCGGCGGCGGCGAGGTCGCGCTCTGCCGGTACCAGTACCCGCCGGACCGGCAGCTGCGCGACGGGAGCGGCGTCGCGAAAGGAGTCGCGGGGTCGATTGAGGAACTGAACCGCGCGCGCGTCGGGGATCAGCCGATTCACGCGGCGGACTGGAACAGAGGAAAGGAGGGGCTCCTCGCCTGCGCGTCATTCGACCAGAGCGTGCGGGTCATGCTCGTCACAAAACTCGCACTCCTGCGATAGACCAAGAGGAGACAAACACAAGAGCAGAAAAAAAAAAAAAAGAGAGAGAGAGAGAGAGGGGAAAGTGCAAATGTACGTATGTACTTTATATGCTTCCACCCCTCCCTGATGATCGGCTGTTTGGTAGGAGTATTACTACTACTACTACTATTATTATTATTCTATGGATTCTTAACAGTATTGTTACTATTGTTCACTGTTTGCACATTCCTCTAAACTGAAAGAAAGAGGGAGATAACAGTGTTGGTGGAAAAGTGAAATGGAGAGGAAAACAAAACAAAAAAAAAAAAGAATTACTCGTGCACTCACTGTTTTGCTCTGAGTTCCTTGCTTTCGCTATTTCTCTCTCTCTCTCTCTTTGAGTGTGTGTGTGTGTGCGAGAGAGAGAAAAGAGAGAAGGGGGGAAGAGGAATAATAGATAGCTGAGACCTATTGGTATCATTTGGATTGCTCTCAGATGCAAAAAATAAAAATAAAAAAAGAATTCTTTCTTTAAAAAAAAAAAAAACGGGAGCGGAGGCGCAGGAGTTAATAATTTTTTTTTCTTTTTTTTTTTTGTTTTTCCATACCTTTGTGTACAAGATAAACTCTATAGAGTGAACGAAAATGGAAAGTGTACCTTTAAATTAAAACAAACAACAACAACAACTAAAAAAAAAAAAAGAAAACAAAAGCCTTTTTTTTTTCTCATTTGTATGTTTCTTCAATGGAATGATAATAATAAAGGAAATTATTTTCTACTGCGACATCTGTTTACAATACAGACCTACGCAATTACGCACGCGCTTATACATTGACAAGGACGGAGAAAACAGCGAATAGTAAGAATTCAGGGGATAGGGAAGGAAAGGAAAGAGAAGAGGTTTATTTGTGGGAATATGAACCTGGACTTGCGCACCAAGACCATCAAGGATGGCTTGTCGGCCGAGGAATTATTCGGAGGCGACGCCCTGACGTACAATGACTTTATCATTCTCCCGGGTTTTATTGACTTTGGCGCTTCTGAGGTGAATACCTCTGGAATGTTTACGAAGAAGATACGTCTGCACATTCCCGTTGTGTCATCCCCGATGGACACTGTGACGGAGAACGAAATGGCCCGCGCGATGGCTCTGATGGGCGGCATTGGTGTCGTGCACAACAACTGCGCGGTGCAGCGGCAGGTGCAGATGGTGCGCAGCGTGAAGATGTTCCGCAACGGCTTCATCATGAGGCCCAAGTCCGTCAGCCCTGACACGCCCATCTCTGTGATTCACGAAATAAACGACGTGAAGGGCATCAGCGGCATTCTAGTCACGCACAACGGGCAGCACGACGGGCGCCTGATCGGGATTGTCTGCTCAAAGGACATTGACTTTGTGCGCGACAAGTCGGTGCCCGTCTCGCAGGTGATGACGCGGCGGGAGAGGATGACTGTGGAGCGTTACCCGATAAAGCTGAGCGAGGCGATGGACGTACTGAACCGCAGCCGCCACGGCTACCTCCCCGTCCTCAACAACCGCGACGAGGTCGTGTGCCTCTGCTCGCGCCGCGACGCCGCGCGGGCGCGGACCTTCCCGCACAGCAGCATTGACCGCAACGGGCACCTGCTCGTCGCGGCCGCGTCCTCGACGCGCGAGGAGGACAAGGCGCGCGTGACGGCGCTCGCGAAGGCCGGCGTCGACGTGCTTGTGATCGACAGCTCGCAGGGCAACACCATCTACCAGGTCGGCTTCATCCGGTGGATCAAGAAGACATTTCCAAACCTCGAGGTCGTCGCCGGCAACGTGGTCACGCAGGACCAGGCAAAGAACCTCATCGACGCGGGCGCCGACGCGCTGCGCATCGGCATGGGCAGCGGAAGCATTTGCATCACACAAGAGATCCTCGCGTGCGGGCGCCCGCAGGCAACGGCAGTGTACAAAGTCGCGCGCTACGCCGCCTCGCGCGGCGTTCCGTGCATCGCAGACGGCGGACTCCGCTGCGTCGGGGATGTCTGCAAAGCCCTCGCCATAGGCGCGAACACAGTCATGCTCGGCTCTATGCTCTCCGGCACATTTGAGACGCCCGGGGATTATTTCTTCAAGGACGGCCTGCAGCTAAAGACATACCGCGGGATGGGCAGCATTGAGGCAATGACACAAGGGAAGGAGTCGGGCAAAAGATATCTATCCGAGAATGAGACCGTGCAGGTTGCACAGGGAGTGTCGGGGACAGTGGTCGACAAGGGATCTGTGCTGAAGCTCATCGCGTACGTGCAGAAGGGAGTGCAGCAGTCGGCGCAGGACATAGGAGAGATCAGCTTCGACGCGGTGCGCGAGAAAATGTACGAGGGGCAAGTGCTATTCAACAAGCGCACATTCACCGCACAGTCGGAGGGCGGGGTCCACTCTCTTCACTCATACGAGAAGAGACTTTTTACCTCAAAGGTATGAGGAGGATAGAGGAGGCCACTTGATACGGGATACAACATAGTGCTGCCTGTTCAAACCGCCTTTCAACCCCGGCTACTATTATCCCTGCTCTTTTTTGTTGTTTTTTTTTCTTTTTTTGCTTATCTTCCTTTAAGCGTATGTGTGTCTGCGTGCGAGTGTGTGTATATATGTATGTGTGTGCGTGTGAAAAAGAGAGTAAACACGAGAAATGTATGGAACGAAACTCCCACCCCCCCACCCCCCCCCCTCCAACCCCCACCACACACACACACACACACACAAAAGTAGGCAAAAAATAAGAAGCGATATTTTTATATCCTTTTTTTATTTTTGATGATGATGCTAAGAGAATAATAAATATAGAGAGTTTGGTTATTAGAATTGATCAGACCAGGAAAAAAAAAAAAATCTCTACTGAATAATAGCTTAAGCAAAAGAAAATAACATGATGAATACAATTCACTAAACGTTACTTCTTTTTCTTCTGCTCTGGTGTTTGGCAAAAATACATTAATTGCACACTTGAGTTGACACAACGTTTTGTTTCAAAACAAAAGAAAACAAAAAAGTGAAATTCAAATCTCTCCACATAGCACAATATATATATATATTTTTTTACACTTTCTCCTTTTTCCCTCCTTTTTCTCTGTATACTGCGGAGGACACTTCTTGTGACTGCCCTTACTAGTGTTATTTCCATTGTTATTCGTACTTCTCCCCGCCATTGCTCTCCTGTTGGCCTACATGGACGTGGATCCCCTCTCGCGCGCCGATGCCGCCCCGCGCACGGCGTCTTTCTATCGCGGCTTCTACGACGCGCAGCGGCGCCTGCCGACGCGCCACGCGGACCCGACGCTTGGCCAAGCGCTCGGCGGCGCGCTCCTCGCCGCGACGCCATTTGCCGTTGCGGCGCTCTTCCTCGCGCGGCGCCGCGCCGTTTCGCGCGCGGCCCCGGGGGCGTCCGCGGGAAAGCCCGGCGGCGTCCTCGCCGGCGTCCTCGAGAACGTGCGCAAGATGATGGACCCGTCGGGCGTGCGCGACTTCCGCGTGGCGGTGGCGGACACGCGCTTCGCGGATGTCGTCGGCGTCCCCGAGGCCGTCGCGGAGGTGCGGCAGTACGTGCGCTTTCTGCGCGAGCCGGAGCGCTTCGCGCGGCTCGGGGCGCGGCTGCCGCGCGGGTGTCTGCTGACCGGGGCGCCGGGGACGGGGAAGACGCTCCTCGCGCGCGCCGTCGCCGGCGAGGCGGGCGTCCCCTTCTTCGCGTGCACCGGCGCGGACTTCATTGAGCTCTACGCGGGCTCCGGGCCAAAGCGCGTGCGCGAGCTCTTCGCCGCCGCCCGCGAGGCCGCGCCGGCGGTTGTGTTCGTCGACGAAATCGACGCGGTCGGCTCGCGCGGCGGCGGCGGCGGCGGCGGCGGCGGCGGCATCTCCGGCGAGGAGAACCGCACAGTGAACCAGCTGCTCGCCGAGCTCGACGGGCTGCGGCCGAGCGACGCGGTCGTCGTGCTCGCGGCGACAAACTTCGCGGACAGCCTCGACCGGGCGCTGCTGCGCGCCGGGCGCTTCGACCGCCGCGTCGACGTCCCGCTCCCCGACGCGGCCGCGCGCGCGGAGCTCTTCGCGCACTACTTTGCCCGCGTGACGCTCAGCGCCGACGTGGACGCGGCGGCGGCGGCGCGGCGCCTCGCGCGGCTCACCCCGAGCGCCGCCCCCGCGACGATTGCGGCGATTGTCAACGAGGGCGCGCTGGCGTGCGCGGCCGGCGGCGCGGCGGGCGTGTCGGAGCGGGCGCTGCGCGGCGCCGTCGACGACGTTCTCATCGGGCGCCGCGGGGGGCGGCGGGCGGTCGCGGCCCGCGCACGGCGGGACGCCGCGGCGCGCGAGGGCGGCCGCGCCGTGTGCGCGTGGCTTCTCCCGCAGCAGCCGGACGTCGTGAAGGTCTCCATCGCCCCGCGCGGGCGCGCGCGCGGCGGCGTCACGCAGCAGGCGGGCCGCGAGCCGCACGACGCGCCGACGGCCCTCGCGCTCTTCACAGACATCTGCGTCATGCTCGCGGGGCGCGCCGTCGAGGGCGCGCGGCTCGTCGACGAGCGCACAACGGCCGCGGGAGAGGACTGCGCGCGCGCCACCCGCTCCGCCATGCAGCAGTTCCTCGCGCTCGGCATGGCGCCCGGGCGCGTCGGGCTCCTCGCGTTCGACCCGCAGCGCTTCGGCGAGGGGCGACTGGCACAGCTGCACTCGGAGGAACTCAGCCGCGCGGCGGAGGTCGAGGCCGCAAGGCTCATCGACTCGGCGCAGCGCTTCACGGAGAAACTCCTCCGCACAAGAGAGGCGGATGTCACACGCGTCGCAGACGCGCTGCTCGCGCGCGAGGAGCTCACCTACGAGGACCTTGAGGAAATTCTCGGCAAGAGAGGCACAGGCCAACAGCTGACGCTCGAGGCGGAAACGGCGCTTCATACATTTGTTCACCGTGCGGAAGGGGTCGCCGAACTGTGAATCCACTAAAAAAAAAAAAAAAAAAAACTCACACTCGCAGAGGGCGCACTTACATGTGATGAGAGAGACTCCTTGTCCGTGTTTGTTGTGTCTATTTTTTTTTTTTTTTTACAAGTTGTAATGAAGCAGTTTTGCATCGAAGGCAATTCGGATTTGGACCCGGCTAGTATGACATAAAAGGAAGACAAAAAAGAAAAAGAAAAAGGAGAAATACACCATATTATAGTATACATATATATATATATATATATTTATTTATTTATTCTTCTTGTGTTCTTTGGGATATGTATATATATATATATATATATATATATGTGTGTGTGTGTGATACTGTGTTTTTTTTTCTGTTGTTCTTATGTATTATTTGCCGCTTTCTCTCTTTCTGACTTGCTTGCTGTGGTTTTGTCTCTTTCTTTCATTCTGTCTCTGTTTGTGTGAGATGGATGACGGGGAGTTGGACGTGGCCAGTCGCGAGCTTATTCGTCGCGGCCGCCGCGGCTGTGTCTGGCGCGCGCGCCTGCGCGGCCGGAGCGATTGGGTTGCGCTGAAGGAAGAGCGCTTCGCGGACGCCGCGGCCGCCGCTGACGCCGCCGCCGTGATTGCGTCTGTGCGCGCCGCTGCCTCTCCGTTTCTGCTGCGGCACGACGTGGCGGTTGCGCGCGGGGCGGCGCTCGTGCTCGTCGCGGAGCTGATGGACGTCGACCTGCGCGCGTTTCTCCGGCGCCGCGGGGGTCCGCTGGCGGAGCGCGAGGCGGCGGCGGTGGCGCTGCTGACGCTGCGGGCGCTCGCGGACCTCCACGCGCCGCCGCTGCGCCTCGCGCACGGGGACGTGAGCCCGGCGAACGTTCTGCTGCGCGCGGGCGGGGCGCTGAAGCTCGCGGACCTCAGCGGCGCCGCGCGGGTCGGGCGGCCGGTCGCGGCCTTCGCCGGCGCCCCGTGGTACGCCCCGCCGGAGGTCCTCGCGGACGGCGCGGCGGAGGCGCGCGCGAGCAGCGACGTGTGGGCGCTCGCGGCCGCGCTGCACGACGCGGCGGGCGGCGGGCACCCGTTCGCGCCGCCGGCGCTGCGCGAGAGCGGCGACGTGTGGGCGCTCGCGGCCGCACTGCACGACGCGCGCGAGAGGCGGCGCGCGCCCAGGCGCCTCCCGCACGCCAGCGGCGAGTTTTCGGATTTTCTCCGCGCAGCGCTCGAGTGGGACGCGGAGAAGCGCCCACTGGCGGCGGCGCTCCTGCGCCATGCATGGATCGCCCACCTCACAGTCGCAGACGCGCAGAGAGAAATACGGGACATGCTCGCAAACGCATAAAAGATGATCCGAGCAGAGCAGCGCCACTCGAGGTGATCCCGGAACTCATCTCATACACACACACACACTCATACATACAATTCTTTTTATGGTGTTCGCGATAATATGTTACATGTCATTGCGTGTGTCCATGTTTGTGTATTTTCCCTTTATGCCCGTTTGCGCATTCTGTGAAAGTGGCAAAATATTCATTGTATAGCTTTTAGCTGCTATTATCAATCGTCTGGTTTTTCGCATGAGTTAAAATTACCTCTTTTTCTCTTTTTTTTTTATATATATATTGAGAGTGTGTCTGTGTGAATGCTCTGTCAAGCACAAAAATCGTATTGGGAGCTACTGAACTCCCAATACACTAATCAGGAATGGGGAATGCTCAACAAGAATGAACCTGGTGAAACAAGAGGTTTATTGGCTCTCTAATTAATTTCATTTTATTTCTTTGTACTGTTGTGCAGTCAGGAGCAATGTGTACGTTTTTTTTTTTAAAGGGGGGGGGAGGGCATTTTAGTAGAGAATAATGTGCAGAAAAGGAAAGTGTGAAATTCGGTCACCAAGCGCATAGAGGGACGAAGTGCAGTTCGTATTCTTGTCATTGTAGCACAGGTATGAAGTCTCTAGGGCGCACATGACTACAAAGTACGATGGATGTGGTGGTGGGAAAGGCGTTACTATGGGATCCAGGTCATTCTCACATCTTTTTTTTTGTAAGAAACCAATGTGGCTCGCGTAATGCATTGTGCTTCTTGTTTGTCTTTTGTTCGTTTCATTGGGAATGGAAGCCATGATTTGCGCGGGTTAATTTTCTGGGAATATGAACATGTGGCAGCAGAACAGACCTCAATATACACCTGTATATTATTGCCATTTCCCTCATTAGGTTTTTTCCCCCCATCTAAAATTAATGGATACTTTCACCGATACAACGTCTCTACTGGGATTGTTTTTTTTTTTTTTGTTTTGTTTTGTTTATACAAGATAAACTTCGTCTTAACGTGGGAAACAACTGAGGCTAGAGGGAAGAGGTCACTCAGTGTCACGATTATGATCATGCACAGTGGTATCATTGAGAGAACCGGAACATATGCCTTTTTGCTGTTTCAAAATTTTTCTTACACGGCTGTCAACAGAGCGAATCCCCCAGCACATTAGAATGGAAAGCACAAGGCAATATGTGTGTGTGTGTGTTTTGTGTGGGGGTCTACGGAATTCTTCAGAATTGCACTACTGGGGTTCTTACGTTCGCCACACAAGAGTGCTCTGGTGGATATGGCTTATCATACTTCATGCGTGCATATGGCCTTTGATGACAGTACCTGCGCCTATGTGTGGGTGGACATCTGATCCACCGGATACACATGGCACTTCCAAAGCTAGGCGGTCGCCCCCTTACAGTATATCCATGGGAGCACTTACCTGAAGCTTTCCTTGCACGAATAGCGCAAAAGTATCGAGTGTAATAGGATCTAATGCAACAGGTTACTTTGGATTCAACATAAGGATCGCGCATATCAACTAAGTGTTCGAGGCTGGTATGTGGATATCTGTGGCACAACATCTTACCCAATAAAGATGCATAGAGCCGTTGTAGCTTGGTAATGTCTTATTGACTTCTTGGTGGAAGAGAGAAAAAACAACATATGCGTTTGAAATTATCTTTTTCTGTTCTATTCATAACTTCTTTGCACGTACAGAGGAGGAAAAAAAAATCCTACATGGGCGACCTACAAATATCAGCGTCATACTTATGTCCCTATGCGCAGTCCTGAACGTTGTTTCTTTGCTGTAGCTCTATTCTGAGTGTGTAGAGATACGTATGAATAGCATATATGCCTTCGTGGAAAGACCTGTTGGGTATCCCATGGGCTGCAAATGCCTGTATCAGGCTTTCCGGTATCCCGGAATCAAGTGACACTGAAGAATTGTTTTCGGAAACACCATGGGAGTGCTGCCTGTGTTTTTTTTCTCAAACATCGACTTGTTTTTTTTTCATACAACAGCTTATTTCATCATTGGTGCATTGAACACAGCACAACTTTTCTCATCTTTTCTGCGTGGTGGTGGTGTAAAGTGCAAATGGTGTTCGTTTTGTTCCCCCTGTTGAATTCCGAGGAACTACGAATCATATAAGGTGTGCTTCAAGTTGTTGGATTTCATAGTATTCGTTGTACTCTTTGCGTCCATATTATTGTTACATCGTGATGATGCATAGTATGGTAGAAGACGTGCCTTTTCCTTTTTCAGTATATTCATTTATTTTCCAGTGTATTTTATTAACACTTTCCTTTGAAGTGGTGCGAGTGGAGGTGGTCGACGTGGAATGGTGAGCCAGCACACTTTGGCGTATAATCTTATAAATCCTGGACTGAATGAAACGATCATTTCGTACTGTGGGGAATGGAAGTCAATTCTTTTTGCGTTTTTAGAGTTCAACCTTCTTGTTGGCGAGTTATGCAAGCCCCTTTGCAGGACGATTGCTAGTCATTATAATAAAGTTCTTCCTTGCCGCAAATTTGCAAAGAGCAACAGAGACACAGGCTTAGGAAAAGAACAAATGAGATACAGTTCTAGTGGAAGTGATCTCGGCCTCCGTTGAAGACAGACTTGCGTCATTGGGTCTTTTCGGTTGGCCGTTTGGAGGACTTTTTCGAACTTTTGAAGATTATACGTTAGGAATGAGCCCAATGTTTAAACAAAAGGGCTTTTCATTACGAAACTGATGGAATAGTAGGCACGGTTCTTATGCTTTATATTGTGTCACGTCCAACTAAGACTAATAAATACACAGTGAGTGCACAGTGTCCAGAGAAGAGAGACCGCCTGATAGGTTTGTTACTGAATGTAAATTTATCTTACATCAGTGAAAAGGGCATCTCGATGAAAAAAAATTAAGTGACTTATTTGTGGTCTGACGTCGCTGCGGTCTGCGCTCCCAGTGGAGATTGCTTTGGTTTTTTATGGTTTGAAGGAATGGCCAGAACGAGCATTTAGGCACATTTCTCTGTGTTTCTGTAAAGTGCTCTTATGAAACTGAACTGATGTTTCGTTTCTTTTTGTTTTACACAAAGACCAGTGGCGACGCTGCATATGGAGACATTCTGTTTCACACGGAAACTTATCCTTTGCCTGGTCTCAACTCAAAGAAGTGTTTCTTTGAGTGAGACTGCGTCTATAAATCCCCTCTGCGTTACATACACATGTGCAAAAGAAGATGCACTTGCAGTACTCTAGCATTGTCGGAGAGAGAAAGCCAAATGCGTACGGCTAGTGCCGCAATAAAACTCATATTACCCATGAGCGTGTAATGTGAAGATACACTTGGGGAAGCTCACAACACCATGAATAGAGTACAGCTATATGTATGTATATATATATATATATATGCACCTATGCTCAGTAATGAACGTAATTATCTAATGTCTAATAATGGCTCTGAGGTTAACTTCTCGCTGATATTGTTGTCTACGCGGATCTTTTTGTTTAGTTGCCCATATCTTTTGGATTTGGTGTCCTTTGATGTATTGTAGAAATTAAGTGGACACAGTGCGAGTGAGTATCTCTAAGGAACTGGTTTGCTCTACTTGATGAAAGTGGTACTTTGATAAACAGAGTGGCCGGTTGCTTTCTGCAGTGCAGTGTGTCTTGAATTTATATCGCTGCTACTTTGTGCAATTTTTTTCTTAATCATGTGGACGAGGGGGGCTCAGCTTGTTGTGCTTTAGTTTCACTCTGTTACCTTTTTAAAGACAACTCTTGAGAGCTGCTATAAAAGTTATTTTGTTAGAATGGAATGGTCTTATCTCTTTGTTTGGCGTTCACGCTCAATCTGACAAGAGGAACTTGTTCCGTATCTTTTTTTGACTTCATGCAAATCATGGCGGATATACCTCAAATTAGTCAGGCATTGTTTGCACTTATTATTACTGTTGCTGTACATTTATTGCTCTTGATATTCCTTGCGAAATTTTGAAATCCAACAGACTTGTTGTGAAAGTTCCATTCATAAATGATATCTATCACCAAGCTCTGTGCTGACTATATGACATGACTGTTGTTCTTTCGTTTTGTTTTTTTTGCAGATTACTGTTTGTACGTAAAATAAATTCGAGTTCTTCGTTGCAGTGGTTGTGTCGCTACTTAACATTGAAAGAGAAAGTGAAAGTACTACTGCGTGAAACAGCAAAACAACTGTTGATTATTTTTTTTTGATTTTATGACAATGCGTAGCGCAACAGACTACACTCGAGCACTATAGACGCGTTGCTTATATTACTTTTGGTGTGGTTTTCAAAACCATGCTCTCACACTTTTTATACTTAGACTGCTCTCATGCGTGAATGTCTGTCAGGTATTTTGCATTTAAAAAAAAATTATCGGTTGAAAAATAAACAATGTATTTTATGCAAAAACTCATTTTTGTTCTCTCATTGCAATTTTTGGAAATCTAATGAAGCCAAAAAGAAGAAGGGTTCAAGTATCCACGAATGGTGAAAATGCGACTAATCGCAGGCCTTCTCGCGCTTTTAGTGTTCCTATGCTTTGCTGGCCCCTGCACTGGAGATTTCGGTCGTGAATTGGTTCTGCTCTTCAAAGGTGAGAAAACGGAGGTTCCATATGAAGAGGATAGTGGTGAAATAATAATGCGAAAACCGCGTTCATTTCGTGTTCCAGCATTTGTCGGTGGATTGCTCAACAATGAGGAGTTTCTTGCGGTTTTTTGTGACTCGCGTTACGATGGTTTTTCAGACTGGAGTTTCATTGAGGCAGCGGCCAGGACAAGCTATGGAGACTACAGAAGGTGGAGTGATGTGGAGATCTTTGCCAAAAACACACGCAAGAGCAAAACACACTCAGTTGTGGGAGACATCACAGCCGTAATGAAGGGAAACAAAATATTTGCGCTTGCTCCACACTGGGACGAATCAACGTATGTGTGGACCACGCACGGAAGCAATGAAGGGTGGAACCCAATAATGATTGTTGGGACTGTCACCAATTCCACGGAGGCTGAGGGTGGTGATGTGTTCATAAAGTGGGATAAGGGTACATCACTAAAGCACTTACTTCCCAAAACAGTACTTGGGGCACAAGGATTTCAGTTCATTGGTGGAGTGGGTAATGGCGNGTACTGGTTACATCTTCCATCATTTACTCTACAAATGATGGTTCAACATGGAAGATGGGAGGAATAACAGAAGCTGGTCCTTCGGAGAGCAGCGTGACCGAATGGAGCGATGGAAAATTGCTTCTCTCTTCCCGATATGACAGAGGACATCGCAGAGTGTACGAGTCGGATGATATGGGAAGCACATGGAAAGAGTCTCCTGTACTCTCGCGAGTCTGGGGCAATCGACCAGACCGTAAGGGAGTGGGGTGCCAGGGGAGCGCCATCAAAGTTCCAGTGGATGGAAAAGATGTGTTGCTTTTCACACATCCACTGAATACGAAAGGAGGCTACCTTCGCGATACTCTTTTGCTGTGGATGAGTGATGGGCAGCGCATACTGTGCGTTGGGGTAATCAGTGAAGATGGCAAAGGAGAGAGCTCTGGGTATTCTATCTTGTCTCACGTTGGCGATCATCTCTACAGCGCGCATGAGATCAATCCGTTTGGAGATTGGAACAATTACGATGCTCCGCTTGAAGAGTGGGGCAGAGTTATTGCGTTTAGTCCGCTCCTGACATTTTTTGAAATCGTTAAAGACTCAGTGCGTGCGTGGCGACAGCTGGACGCCAAGCTTCAGACTGCAGGCGTCTCAACGGATGGGCTCGTAGGGTTCCTGGGTGATAATAACGATGACTCTGTTTGGGTAGACAGGTACTACTGCGTGAACGCCATTGTAAATGGCGCGACACGTGT
>JASANW010001283.1:0-43821 GCA_030849725.1 Trypanosoma boissoni
CTTCAGCGTGAGGAAGCAGCCCGTGACGAATCGGTTCACGCTGACGGGGACGGCAGGGGCGAAGCTTTAGTTGCGGGGGAATCGCCCGTTCGGTTTCGGCAGGTTCCGATGCGCGTCGTTGCAGTGTAAGTGCTGAGCGGAGAAGTGACTTGCGTGCCTTCGTGTGGAAAGGCATCGGGTGGACCAATGAGGACGGTGCCAAATCATTGCTCTATGACAGAGATTATTATTTCACAGTTTGCTTTGCCGCATTATATACATGTGTACGGTATTCCTTTTATGTAAATATATATATATATATATATATTAATAATATGATCGCACTGCTTATTCCTATATATTAGCAACGGTTTCACCAAGCACACGTGTATGTACTATACATTTTCTTTGTTATATATATATGTGTTTGGCTCATATGGTTGAATGCCTATCTCTGGAAGAGAAAAGATTTTTGTGAAGTAGTTATAATAGCGACAACAAATCTTATATATATAATTCGTTTGCCTTATTCTTCGATTCGTCTTTTTTTTTTTTTTAAGTACATGTATGTTATTCACACAGCGTCTTGGTTAGTTATACTTCGTTATTTATTTATATCTTTCTTTCTTTCTTCTTTATTGGTATATTTTATTATTGAGTGGGGCGACTTTTTACCAGCATCTTAGGAATGCTGTGGGTAGACAGGCACCGACCCAAGTCGTTGGACGATATTGAGCTGTACCCGGAGCTCACCGGTGTGCTCAAGCGCCTTGCCGACACACAAGACCTGCCGCACCTGCTGCTGTACGGTCCATCGGGAACGGGCAAGAAAACGCGCGCCATGGCTTTACTGCAACACTTGTACGGACCCCCCGTCTACTCGCTGCGTCTAGAGCACAGGTCCATACAAGTAACAGACAGCAAGGTGGTTGACATTGCCACGCTCAGCTCTCCGCATCATATCGATATTAATCCTTCAGATGCCGGCAATTACGACCGTGTGATTGTGATGCAGATGATTCGCGAAATAGCGCAGACATACTCTTTACAAAACGCCACTCCCAGTGGTGTAAAGTACAAAGTTGTTGTGCTCAACGAAGTGGACCGGATGGGTCGCGCCGCCCAACACGCCCTGCGCCGGACAATGGAGAAATACATGTCCACCTGCCGCCTCATTCTTATTTGCACTTCCACTTCTCGCCTCATCGCGCCCCTGCGATCCCGCTGTCTTGCCGTCCGCGTGCCGTCGCACTCACGTGAAAATATTTCACGCGTCATCAATGCCGTGTGCCAGCGCGAAGGACATGCCGATCCATCGCCTGCATTCATGGCGACCGTAGCGCAGCGCGCGGAGGGAAATTTGCGCCGCGCGCTGCTGATGCTCGAGGCGGCCGCCATGACAAAAGTGGACTTTAGTGGAAACGGCGCGGGTATTCCGCAGCCGGACTGGAGAGTGTTTCTTGACGAAATCACCGCCGACATCGTGGCGGAGCAGACGCCACGCCGGCTGCACGAGATTCGCGGGAAGTTCTATGACCTGCTCAGCCAGTGCGTCTCTGGCGAAACGATTCTCAAGTGCATGCTTGAGAATCTGATGGCCGCTGTTGACCCGGCGCTGCGGAGACCGATCATTGCGCTTGCGGCACAGTACGATCACAACATGAAGCTCGGTACAAAGCCAATCCTGCACCTTGAGGCCTTCGCCGCGGGCGTCATGAAGCTTCTCAAGGGATCACACACTGCATAGACTGTTGGCGAGGAGAGCAAACACAAAAAGCAAAAAAAAAAAAAAATCAAAGAAAAAGTGAAAGCAAGAGAGCAGGAAGGGAAAAAAAAAAAAGTTGAAAAGGGAGGAAAATCACACAGAATTTATGAAATGCGAAACAAAAGAAGAAAACCTCCATAGGTGGGAGCCGTGAAAACATAATGTTCTCTGCAGATATGTTGAGTGTGAATCGGACTTAATTTTATTTCACTCCTTTATTCACTTGTTTTTGTGTTGCAATTTTTCTCTTACTCCATTACCTCTGCATTTTTGTTATATATATATATATATATAGTGGGTAGAACTAGTTATAGTATTAAGTATTAGAGGAAATCATGCTTTCTATTACCCGTCCAACTCTTATTGCGCATTGGTTCTGTGGGCACAAATTCCGACATCGCTTTATGCGTGACAAGCGATTCCATCCATCTTTCCAAGCCTCGCATGATGCAAGAAACCGTTTTAGCAAACGAAACCACTTCAAAACAAATCGATGGAATTATCAGCAAGCATATCGTGATATGCCTTAAGGCTGAGAAAAGATCAAAGTAGGCACTGATGCAAATCGCCAAGAACACGACAAACAAGGAGTTTGAAGAAGTAGGGAGGTGAGCTGTTCACATTATTCACTGGCGGCTTTGGGTTCCGTACGCGTGTGTTTTGCTGCCCTATCTCTCTCATTCTCTCACTGTGTGTCTGTGAACTTGTCTGTCTGTGTGCGTGTGTGTGTGTGTGTGTGTATGATCTCTATCTTAACATAAATACTGCATGGGGCTAATGTTTTTAAAAGATCCGTGCATATATGGTATACACGTGTAGAGAGAGAGAGAGAGAGACGTGTATCAATGGGTTCATTTCTTGTTCCTTTTCATTTTTTCTTGATTTTTTTTTTTTTTTTGAAACACCTTCATTATGGGAGCTGCCAGCTGGTTGCGCGACAGACCCGCGGCATGGGTTCGGAGCCGCCCAGCGATGTGGATCTCCGCGACGAGCTCGACGCGAGCGTAGAGTGCGGGCCCGGCTGCATATGTCTCTGTGGCCCCCCCGGCAGCGGCAAGACGCGGCTGCTGCTCGAGTACCTGGCGGCGCGCGAGGACCGCGTGGGCGCGCTCGGCCGCGCGTTCCGCGTGGAGTACGCGACGGCGCGCGCGCTGGACGGCGACCCGCTGGCGCACTTTGCGCGGCTGCTCGCCCCCCGCGCGAAGCGGCCGCGCGGCGGGTTCCGCGCGCCCGGCCTGGCGCTCGCCGCGGCGGCCGCGCAGTGGCACCGCGGCGCGGGGCGCGGGGGCGAGCTGCACCTCGTGCTCGACGACGCGGACGCGGCGCCCGACGCGGGCGAGTGGCCGTGCGGCGCCCCCGCGCGCGTGTGGCTCGTCGCGCAGGCGCCGCTCCGCGTGGACGGCTGCTTCCGGCGCCACTTCGTCCCCGCGCCCGGGCCGGCGGCGCTCGCGCGGTGGGCCGCCGCGGCGGGGGCCGTTCCGCCGGAGGCCGCGGCCGCGCACCGCGCCATCTGCGGCGCCGCCGCGCACTACGCCGCGCAGCTCCCAATGCGCGCGAGCCTCGTCGCGCACGACCTGCGGCCGCTGCTGCGCCGCGCACACGCCGCCCTCCCGCGCCTCGCGCCGCACTGCGCCGGCGGGAGAGCGCCAAACGCAATGCACTACGCCGCCGCGTGGGCGCCGCAGCCGCCGGAGCACGGCGCCGCGCCAGCGCGCGCCCGCGTGGACCCGCTCGCCGCGGCGCTCGCCCGCGTTGGGCTCTCCGCCGCGCTGCTCGCAGTGGCCGCGTTTTACTGCGGCGCAGTGCCGCGCGCGCGCCACGCGCACGTCCTGGACACAGCCGCGGAGGGGACACGACGCGCGCAGGCAAACGCCACGTCGCACAGGGCCGCCGTGCTTTCGTCCACGGCGCACACAGTGCACACGCCGCGCCTCATGCGGCTCTACGATGCGCTCCTGCGCGTCTGTGTGCACCACGTCGATCCGCTCGAGCTCGTCGCAGCGGACGTGGCGGTCATGCACGTGCAGACACTCGTCTCGTGGAGACTGCTCGTGCCGCTCTCGCAGGGCGCAGCGGCGTACCACTGCCACATTCCCGTCACATCGGCGGTCGAGCTCGCCAGGATGCTCTCGATGAATCTGTACGATCTTATCCCTGTCTGAGGACTTTCTCGAAAGGAGGCGAAAAGGAAAGTCACGCAATGCTTCTCATTCGTTCATTCAATATTTTGCCTTATGGAGCACATACAGGTGAGGAAAATCGCTTTTTTGCGGTTCAGGTGGATTTCTTGGTAGGATTCCTTATAGTTTGTTTTTTTTTTTTCTTACGGAATAACTCTGTGGATCTACAATACTTTTAGTATTATTATTATTATTATTGCTATTTCTGTTTTCGTTTCTTGCCTTCATTCACAAATGTATGCGGATGTCTCTCTATATATATGTGTGTGTGTGTGTCTGTGATACTTTTCTCCCTTTTTTTTTTTTGTTATTTACAATTTTTTTGTTCTTGTTCTTTTCTTAATGCTCTAGTTTAATGCGCACTCGCAACACACAAACAAATTAGTACATTATTCCCTGAGCATATACTGTCGGTGAAATATTTAAACCAAAGACTTTAGAAGTTTTTTTGTTGTTGTTTTTTGGAAGGGGGGGAGAGGTTTGATAGATAGAAAAGAAAGTATCGAAAGAAAACTATTCTAGAACATGGCGTTTAGTGGACTCATTGATTTTGTGCGCCAAGAGAGAAGAAAGATGTATTACTGGGTAGGGTCGTTCTCGTGTGTTGTGGGTCTTTTGCTATTTATTGTGTTGCTCATGAAAAAAATGTTGCAAGACAAGAAGGTTCTTCCTTCCTTTATTGGAGGTTACTGCGCAATTTTTGCGACTATTCTGTCTTTATTTCAAATTTTGGAACACCTCACATGCTTTGCTGATCCCGAGTGCCAAACTAAAATTGTGCGCATTCTATTTATGGTGCCTCTTTATGCAATGATTTCCTGGATCTGTTTACTAGCACCCAGTGCTGCGGAGTATCTCAATCTTGTCCGCGACGCATACGAGAGTTATGCCATCTACGCCTTTTTTCAACTCATGCTTGCGCAGATGGGTGGACTGGACACTGTGTACCGAGTGCTTATGCTGGAGGAGCGGCCGCCAGTCCCGCACTTCTTCCCATTCTGCTGGCTGGAGCCGTTGAAAGTGACGCCTACCTTTGTCCGCAATTGTCGACTTTGCCTTTTTCAGTTTATGGTGGTGAAGCCTACCGTCGCAGTGATTGTGATTGTCCTCACAGCAAAGGATGAAATGGGAGGTATTTTAGACGTGCGCAAAGGTGCCTTTTGGACGACCTTAGTATATAATGTGTCTATCACGATCGCATTCACGGCCCTTTTGTATTTCTATATTGGATTAAAGGACTTAATTGAGGAAGAAGGAGCGTTTATGAAATTACTTTGCGTAAAGGCAGTGATTTTTCTTTCCTTTTGGCAAGGGCTTTTGATTGAACTGCTTTCCGCTACTCACTTGCTGCCGAGATTTGAGTATTGGTCAGATGATAGGGTTTCTCAAGGGCTGCAGGATTTACTTATTTGCATTGAAATGATGTTTGTGGCATTTGCCCACAGGTATTGCTTTGGTAGTGATGCATACGTCTCTGTTACTATTCAGTCAGCGGATAATATTTTTACAGACACAACACCTGAGGAAACATCCACACAAGGTCGTGTCGTACCGCCAATTCGGTATAGTGTCGCAGCAAATCTAAAGTATACGTTACGACATGAAGATATCATTCATGACTTTAAGTCAATTGTGCGGAACAGATGATAATCTGTACTCTTTTTGATACAGAGAAGCTGTAAGCAAATGAAGCGAGCAATTGCGTGTTTGTGTGTGTGTGTGTGTGTGTAAAAAAAATAATAATAACTGATGCATCTCTCCGTGAAGGATTGCTTTTGAACATTTGATGAATGTGTTCTGTTTGTTGGTTTGTTTGTTTCTCAATTGTGAACGGCAAAAAAAAAAAAAAGTGTAATTTCTTTTCTTTAAGTATTGCTTCAAAGAAATTATGACGCACGTCAGAACTACGTGCAATTTCATCTCTATGTTACTTTTTTGATCTTAAATTATGATTGATTTATTTATTTGTTGTGTTGTCGTATTACTTTGCACCTTTGCTCACGGCATGTGAAAACTGTGGTCAGTGTATCATTCTTTTTTCTCTCCCCGCTTTTTATTATTATTATTTTTTTTTTTTTCATTTGTTTCTTTTGCTTTCTCCTTGCGCAAGTGCTTTTCTCTCTCCTCTGTGTCCCTGCCGCATGCCGCCCAAGAAGAAGGCGGCGGACGCGCAGGCGGTGGAGGAGAAGCGGCAGCACGCGGAGCACCTCCGGCGGCAGTGCCAGGCGGTGGAGCTGCTGCTGATGCTCACCGGCGAGGAGATCCGCCAGGCGCAGCAGGAGGTCAAGGTCGCCACGCGGCGGGGGGCGGAGTTGCGGCAGCAGTGCGAGGACGTCGAGCAGACGCTGGACACTCAGATGCGCGCCATGCTAAACATGTCGGTGACGAATGAAGAGAGTATGAATCAGAGACTGCGAAGCCTTGAGCAACAGGTCGCAGACGCCGAGGCGGCCAAAGTGGCGATGCAAAACAAAATAGTAGAGATGCGTAGCGGAAGAGGCGAGGAGCTTCGGGAGTTGAGCGACAGTGTCAAGGCGCTTCGGTCAGAGTTAGAGGAGAAGGCGTTACTGTGCGGCGTGCAGCTGCGGGACATACTGCTGCTGGCCAACTCGGCTTGACAGGCCGTGGTATGATGTGAAAAATATTTAAAAAAAAATCGGAAAAAAGCAAAGGAATTAACTTTTTTTTTTTTCTGCGTGTTTTTTCACGTTATGTTACTATTATTACTATTATTGTTGCTTTGCTTCATTGTCGTGGAGTAATTCAGATTTCTTTTTGTTCTTTCCGGTATTCCTCAACTTCTCTTGTGGTCTCTTTCCCCCTTTTCCCTTTCCTTTGCGCATAGCACCAATATGTGATTTTTTTTTTTTTTAATCTCTTCTAGCTCAGAAAAACAAGAAAAGGTGAAATGTTCACATCTGAAGTACTCTGTCAATTCAATAGTGCAGCAGGTTAGTCGATGTACATCTCCGTTGGGGGGTGTTGTCAATGAATCTTTTACTGGTGAACGCTTTTACCGTTACTGGTATTGTGTACAATATATATTTGTCGGAAAACGGATTAGGCGTTCTTTGGCGAAGGCGATCATCAGTGGTGTCGAAGCAAACGCCTGGTGGGGGTAAGGTGACTGGGAGGCACACGGAGGCTATTGAGGAATCGAATGAAATGTCTTAGTTGGAAGTATTGTGTACCCAGTAGTTTTACGATTTGTGTAGACATGACCACGCCACAGAAATACATATATATATATATATATATATATATGTATGCGTGTTTATTTTTATCATATGCATTTGCATTGTTGAATGTTTATTATAATTATAATTATTGTTATTTGCATGCTCATAAATACAAAGTGTTTAACTGATTTTAGTTGTTGTTGTTTTTTTTTTTTCATTTTTTTGTATTGTTTTTCTTCTTTTTGTTTTTTCTCGCTGCCGCCGCATATTCAGGTGCGAGTGTGTACAACGATGGTGGAGGACCGCACGGTGGACTTTGAGCTGTGCCGCGACCCCGCGCTGCCGCCGCCGGCCCTCGGCACTCTCTCCGCGGATCCATTCGCCCGCGCGCACTGGCGCGACGCGTTCGACGGCTGTCAGTCGGCCGAGCGGCAGCGCCTGTGGGACGCGAAGAGTGCGCTCGACGGCATCGACGAGTCCGTCTACCGCTCCGCGCGCGACGCCGTCTTCCCGCTCGCCGTGAGCGGGGCGCAGGGCGTTCAGTTCTTTGGGAACCGCGCCGGCCACAAGCTGCGCGAGGTGATGGAGGCCACCGGGGTCTGGGAGCGCCTGCGGGAAACGGAAAAGGGAACCATTGCGTTTGCTGATGTCTGCGGCGGGCCAGGCGCATTTTCACAGGCGCTCTTCGCAATGTGTCGGAAGAACCGGCTGCAGTTGCGTGGGTTTGGTATAACCCTTCGTAACATCGAAGGACTGGACTGGTATGCGGGCCTTACGTCGCGGAAGTTCCTCCCGACATACGGAATCGACGGCACGGGAGACATTTTTAATCTAGCGAATATCGAAGCTCTGCGTTCTATTGTGCTTTCAGAGAATATGAAACTTGTCGTTGCGGACGGCGGTTTTAGCATACCTTCTGAACTTGCAAACTACCAGGAAACTATTTCGGGTCGAATTATCTTTGCTCAATGGTTTTGCGCACTTAAAATATTGAGAATTGGTGGATGTTTTGTGCTGAAACTCTTTGATGCCTTTTCACCTTTACTTCGGTCTATACTGTTTCTGTCCACACACTTGTATGAGCACGTCACTATAGTGAAACCACGCCACAGTCGCGTTGTAAACAGTGAGCGCTACTTGGTGTGTCTCAATTACCTGGGAACGTCGGAGGAGTGGATGGCGCATTTTGAGCGTTGCTACACCGATGGATTTGTAGATGGTGAGTGTATACCTACCATTATGCCAGTGGAGTGGATAATGAAGGACGAGACATTTTGCGGCAATTTGGAAGAGATGAACAGTGTGATTTCGAAAAATCAGGTGAGCGCTTTACAGATGGTCTTGGAGAAAATCAAAGACACTCAAAAGAGCGACTAGCGTCCATTTTGGGTATAAAGTCTTCTTTTTCTTTGTTATTTTTCTCCTTTTGGAAGAGAGAAGAAAAAAATAAAGTAAACTGACCTAGATTAGCGTTGAGTGGAACCTCCTTCGTTTAATTCATTTAATAGTTTTCTTTTTTTTTTTCATACTTTTCAATATTTATTCATTATTTCTTTATCTTTTTTTTTTTAATCTTTCTAATATGGATAGAGTTGTTTTACTTAGCAAAACCTCGTTTTAAAATATTTAAAAAAAAAGAAGTTATTTTATTGTATATACCATTGACATGGCGCTTTCTCTGGAGAAGCACTCTGACCTGCCGCGTCGACAGCTTTTGATTGTGGTACTTGACGGTGTGGGCATTGGTCCTGGAGACGAGTATGACGCCGTTCATATGGCAAAGATGCCATATTTCAAGAGCCTCCTCAGTGATGCAAAACATTTCCGCTCTATCCGTGCACACGGTACTGCAGTGGGTCTCCCGACGGACGCTGACATGGGCAATAGCGAAGTTGGTCATAACGCCCTCGGCGCTGGTCGCGTTGCACTGCAGGGCGCCTCGCTCGTCGACGATGCCCTTAAGTGCGGAAATATCTTCACCAGTGACGGATACCGATATCTGGAAGGTGCGTTTAAGCAGCCCGGTCGCACGCTTCATCTCATCGGCCTGCTGAGCGATGGCGGAGTTCATTCGCGAGATGATCAGCTCAATGAAATCATCAAACACGCCAGCAAGAACGGCGCCCAGCGCATCCGCGTGCACGTACTCTATGATGGCCGCGATGTGCCGGACAAGAGCTCTTTCAAGTTCACTGAGGACCTCGAGGCCGCGTTGGGAAAGGCACGCGAGAGCGGATGCGACGCTCGCATCGGCAGCGGCGGCGGTCGCATGTTTGTGACGATGGACCGGTACGAGGCGGACTGGGCGATCGTGGAACGTGGCTGGAAGGCGCATGTTCTTGGCGAGGCGCGTGCGTTCACGTCGGCAACTGAGGCTATTACGAAATTTCGTGAGGAGGATCCGAAGGTAACAGACCAATACTACCCTCCTTTTGTCGTTGTGGACGAGGGGAGCAAGCCCATCGGTACCATTCAGGACGGTGATGCCGTCCTGTGCTTTAACTTTCGCGGTGATCGCGTTATTGAGCTCTCTCGTGCATTTGAAGAAGAGGACTTTGATAAATTTGACCGTGTGCGTGTGCCAAAGGTGCGCTATGCGGGTATGATGCGCTACGACGGTGACCTCGGCATCCCGAACAACTTTCTTGTCCCACCCCCCAAGCTTTCACGCACAAGCGAGGAGTATCTTGTCGGTACAGGTTGCAACATCTTTGCCTGCTCAGAAACTCAAAAGTTTGGCCACGTGACATACTTTTGGAATGGCAATCGCAGTGGTAAGATTGACGAGAAGCGGGAAACCTTCTTTGAGATTCCAAGCGACCGTGTTCACTTCAATGAGAAACCCAAGATGAAGTGCAAGGAAATCACAGACACCACCATCGAAGCTCTCAAGAGTGGTAAGTATGATGTCATCCGCATTAATTTTCCAAACGGTGACATGGTTGGCCACACTGGAGACCTCGCGGCGACGATAACCAGTCTTGAAGCAGTTGATGAGTCCCTCCAACGGCTGAAGGAGGGTGTGGACTCTGTGAACGGTGTGTTTCTCATTACCGCCGATCACGGCAACTCTGATGACATGGCGCAGCGCGACAAAAAGGGAAAGCCGATGACTGGACCCGATGGGAAAGTTTTGCCGCTCACCTCGCACACACTCGCGCCGGTGCCAGTTATCATTGGTGGCGCGGGACTGGACCCGCGCGTAAGCATGCGCACGGACTTGCCGATGGCTGGGCTCGCAAACGTGACGGCGACGTATCTCAACCTCATGGGCTTCCAAGCACCAGAGGACTACGAGCCTTCTCTTATCGAGTTGGGCAAAAAATAGGAGTACAACAAGTAATACATATATATATATATATATAAATTAAGAACAGGAGAAAGGGTATTGAACAGTATATGTATGTATGTACGTGTGTGTGTGTGTGTGGTCAAAAGCTAATTTTATAAAAGAGCAGTGTTTTTGTGAATGTGATGCTTCGAACGCACTATGAATTTTACTTTCTAAGAGGATGAAGGAACTAGGTGCATCATATCAAAAAATTCCTCCCTCCCGCCGATGATAAAAGGGCTTAGAGGATTCTTTTTTTATTTTAGGAACAGAAAATATTTGAAAAATAAGTATATATATATATAATTTATACAATGGATGATGGGTACGGAGGGAATAAACGAGAGGACGTAAACTTTTATGTGCTTTTGTTTTTCGGTAGGAGAGAAATTTTTATTAATACGGAGCGAAAGTGGAAGTATATGTGTTCCTACGCAGTAGTGAAGGTAAATGTGCGTACACTTGGATAATGTTTTTTTTTTTTTTTTTAAATAGCACCTGCTGGTGTATCTTACCGTATTGAGTGCAAGTGTATTTTGGGTACAAATTATTTACATGATATGTATTTTTTTGTTTGTTTTATTTTTCGTTTTTTATCTCTTTCTAAAATATCTAGCGATATCAGGATATCGGAGGTGCTCTTCAATGGGCAAAGCCCCAAAGGATCAACACGGCGCCAAGGACATCCCGTACGGAACTGCTGTGCGGAATCCGCGATTGGCGGCTGAGCGAAAAGTGTGGCAGCTGCCTAAGGCGACGCGGTTCATGCTGCCCGCCGCCATACTCTTCAGCGCCGGTGGGTTCTTCTTTACTTACAAATGGAACGATGAACGATCGAAAAACGGTCCATGCGTGGACTGTAAGCGACAGCAAGAGATTATGGAGGAAGTTTATTTCGGCAACTCCAACGTGAAGAAGGGCTACAGACTGTAGCGAGGCACAGCGCGACACGAAAAAAAAGTTTTCCTCGTCCTTATCACCCTGTCCCATTGTAATTTTTTGTGGTTGCTCTTTTTTTTTTTTTTTTTCTTTGTTTATTTGTTTTGATTGTGCTTGTTGCCAGTTCGACTTCCATTACGCACCACTTATCTACCCTTTCCTTATTTGTACATATACATTCGATGTATAAACCTAAATCAAAGAATATCAGTCGCGCCTGAGAACTCATTCCATATATGAGCGACTCACTGATTGCGCAACTTGAGCAAGACTTCCGTGCGATTGAGCAGTCGGACCCGTCGCTCGGCGATGGGTTCAAAGTTGTTTACGACCGCGAGGTGCCGTGCGAGCTGCGGGCAATGCGTGGCGCGGACGCCGAGTCGGGCTCGCTAGAAGGCATGAAAGTCAAAGTGCTTTCATTTGGAGATGAACACAATCTTTCTGCGATGCGTGTGGAGATGACGAGTGAGTCCGATCTTTTTTTCCACTATACGTGCGTTGTCAATCATGCCGGTTTTATGCGTCTGCGCGAGCACCAGAGCCTTGTCTGCGACTTCCCCGAATTTCTCATGACGATTCTGAAGATGTTTAACCGCTGCATTCGTGAGCCGCAGCGGTTCCTGATGGTTCTTCTTCTTGACGAGGACGGAACAGCCAACATGGAGTTTATCGAGAACTTAGAGTACAAACTTGTCGGCGTTCTCACGCTCCCGTTCCGGGCCTCGTCACCGGAAGTAGTGCGGGAACAAATAACGTACCGATATAGTGCTGTGCGCGCACGACTCGCACTCCTTACCGCGCAGCTCAAGAACGCAAATGTTGTCTTGAACCCAAGATAGCACGGCAAGAAGTAGACAAGGAGAACATCTTTATGGATTACAAGGAATGAAACGCCAGCAACAACAAACATATATAAATTTATCAAAGGGTGGGCGAAAAGTTTTCTTTCTCATTCGTTTCCGAACCTTTCCATCTCTTCACATTAGAGAAAGGAGGAAAAACGAACAGTGAAAAACAGAAAAAAAAGAAAAAAAAGGAAATGCAGTAGGCTCAAGTATCTCTCAATCTGTTGTATCATTTGCACGAAGAGGGAAAATGCATGTGTTTCCCTCTTTTCTTTGGTTTCATTGTATGAAATATGTATGTCTTACTCCCCTCTTTAATTTTTTTTATTATTATTACATTTTCTCATTAGTTGGATACTTTGTTTTCTTGTTATTTTTTGAATTGCTTATGCAATTCTTTTCTTTTTGGCTCTTCTTTGATATATATATATATATCATCTTTTTTTAATGTACAATTGTGAATGCCGTGTGAGGTGAGGATTAGTTAGTTTTAGCTATGCAATGCGGCACTGTGTTGCGCGTGGCGTTTGCTGCGCGGCTGGTCACGCCGACTGTTGTGCTCGACACTGTTCGGCGCGACCCCGGGATGACCGCTGCGTACTACGCGAACCGCTACTTCGGCGCCGAGCGGCGCATGGAGGTCCTGCGCGTCCTCTGGGGCGAGCTGAAGCTCTACGGGCAGGTGACGATTGACCGCATCGACGGCCCGGAGGAGCCGCCGCGCTGGTACCCCGTCTTCACGATGCCGCGGCGGATCCACCGCGTCCGCCACCACTGCGCGGCCGACGAGGACCTCTCCGTTCTGCGCGACGCGCCGCCGCCGCCGCCGTGTCCGTTTAGTCCGCCGCCGCCGGGCGAGGAGGCCGTCGCGGGCATCGAGGACAGCGTCGCGCGGGTGGTGCAGGAGGCGCCCGGGCAGGACATCCAGCACTACATTGGCGAGCTGCCCGCAGAGATGCGGTCCTCGGCGCCCCTGGCGTTCCGGCGGCTGCGAGAGGCGGGTGTAATCACGCGCGAACAGACACTGCACGGATCTTTTGTTTGGCGTTAGCGGCGCGCAACGGCGCACAGCTGGCCGGATATGATTGTATGTGGTCTATGAAAGATGTTTCATGGTCCTTCTTCCTGTAGTTATTTCTATTCATTATTGTTTTTGTCGCTTGTTGTTGTTGATCTCCGAAATTCCGTGGGTTGTTTATGCTTTTGCCCTCTTTTCTCTTTCTTCACTTTTCTTTCGATTTTTCTGCGCGAAGGTCGCGTCTTTGGCTAGAGAGCGCGGCTGCGATTATGTCATAATGCAACTTATGCTGTTTCGTTGCAGCGCGTACGCATGCATCGCGGCGATGGCGGACAGAAAAGAGTAAATCTTCGTTGATGCCGCTCTCTCCATAGCTCTACGTACCCAAACTCTTCAGAGCATCACTTACCTCGTGAGAAGTCTCGAATTGATTGCCCAAAGGGGAGGAGTTGTAGTGTATTTTTATTGCACTTAGCTGTTTACTTTTGCGGTACTTTCCCACAGCAATATATTTTGTTTGGTTCGCCTTGTGGCTCACGGGGTATGGAGTACTGTTTTATCTTTACGTACGCGTCTACTGCCTGAGTCTGTTCGAATCGCATGTTAGTGGCTCATGGAAAAAGGAAGCGTAATAAACCAGATAAGAGCGCGGGGGGGGGGGAAGAGCATTATTTTAAGAAGAAATAGATTGGAGGTAGGGATATTTCTTCGGAGTAGACTTGTGTGCATAGAATAACGGATCTATGCTCTTTTATTCACCTTTTTTCACTATGGATAGTGATGAAAGGTTTTGCTAAGCGTGCATTACAAACACAAGTTACATGGCAATTTTGTACGCATTTATTGGAAGTGTGGAAAATGAGTTTTTTTTCGAGCAGGAGGGCGAAGAGGGGAAACTAGAAAAGGAAAAAAAAGAGGAACTACGTTTTAAATTCTTACATAATTAAATTTTCTGTGGTGTTATTCATCCTCCTTTGGAATTTTGCTGTATATTTTATCTTTGGAGTTATTCTTTTTTTTTTTGTGTGTGTGTGGGGGGGCTATTTTTTTTTTTTTTGTTTGTTTGTTTGTTTACCCCTTTTCCCCCGCATTCCACTTGCTTTAGTATAAAAAAATTTTTTTTCCTTTGCTTTCCCCTTCATCTTTTTTTCTTTTTGTTGTTGGTGTTTCAACAAGGTAAATCATTGGAATAAGAGTAGGATGCAGTACCACGGATCGCACCCGCAGCACCAAATGAGGCAGTACAACCACCCGCCTGCGGGGACCTGCTGCTCCATTTGTAAGGGATGCTCACATCCATCAATGACAGAATGGTATACTTGTACGCAAGGAGGATGCGACTATGTGCTCTGTTGGAAGTGCTTTGAAATTGATGAGCAACTTTTTGACACTATACGAGTTATTGTTCGCAACCCATTCTTATCACCTGAGGATATGGGCGTTAACTTACGCACTCGGCCACGTGATAATGCACACGTACTTTCCCTGCTCTGTCCTGGTCAGTTCATGATTGCCGTTTCTTGTGTAAAAGGCACCATAGATCCTAATCAAACATACTACAGACTGAAAAGCGGTGGCTGGGTGAATGCCGCTAATGTTGTGAGTGTAATTCCTTCACAAGATCTTATAGAAAGACTAGCAAAGGTCCATATTCGTGCACACGAACGACGGAAAGAAACTCCTATGCCTCTTGTTCACTTACTTGCATGCATTGATGAGAGCTTTCGTCTAATGGATGACCGCTCCCCCTATGGTCCGCTAATGGCGTCGCTTACTCTTTTCCCGGTGATGCAGTACTCGGAAAAACTGCACACTATTCCAGAATCTGAAAGAACGACATATGTTCGTGCAGCACTTGGGTTTGTCCATTACATATTTTACTTTGCTCTGGATGAGCTCAATGCGTGGTTTCAAGATGTAGACTATAGAGCTAAAACTAAAGCTGTGACACTTTACGTGGAACTCCTTGCAAAGTCGATCATCGTCGTGCGAGACTTTGCCCTCTCGCAGATTGTGGAAATCCCAGCCGAGATTGGACCTTTGTTGACTCAAACGGCTCGCGTTGTCGTTGCGCTTATGCCTTTATTAGAATGTGGAGCACCGCCATCGGCGCTGGATACGTCAGCGATTCGGGCGCCATCGGTTGTCGTTCGTCCAACCGAATGCACAGAGGAACAGATGCGACTCCACGCGTGGTGTTTTACTATGCTGGAATCGATTGGTTGGCTACTACAGCATATTGTGTATTTCACGTACGATCTTAATGAGATCCGTCCACTTCGTGAGGCCATTTTTCTTGTCCCCAACTCGGAGATTCTCGAGCGTACACTTTGTCAAGTTGCGACAAGCGCTATAGAACGTACGCCGTCATTGCAGCGAAACATTCACGACTTGGATGTCTTAGAAGTAGCACTTTCACTTGCAAAAAGAGAAACATCAGCGGAAAGTCAAATGGCTGTGTGTAGACTTATTTCTTCTATTGCGCACAAATCCCCGCGTAACATTACTCAGATCGCGGCGCTTGTCGTTCCTGTACTGTGTCAGTTGTGTGCGAATGCATGTAATAGTGTAGTAGCCAGTGCCGTCTTTGACAGCTTTGCCGAGTTGGCTTTCAATGATCCTCGTGTGGATGGTTCCTTTGGCGGCGAAAGCGGCGATGAAGAAGCGTTTACATTCCCTGCCTGTTCAGGGACACTGCACCCAAAAGAGTCACCGTTCCAGTTGATGAATGTGTATGGCATGGAACATGACCGGGTGGCTGTGTGTGATTACTGTCGTGTCAATCATCCTCCGGGAAATAAAATTCCTGTGAGTGCCGCGCAGTTTGCATTCTTTCGCTGTCAGTGTGCACACTGTGAGCACGACACCGCAGTGAAAACATATTCTCCGCCAAAGGTTCCCACCACACCTGCAATTCAAGAAATGCTGAAGTATGGAATTGTCAGAGTAATGCTGCCGTGGCTTCGGCGCAGCGAACCTAATGTTAAGAACTCCATTGGTCGTTTATCGCTGAAAATAGCATTTCCTGTGGAGGTCACTCTCGCGCTCTACCGCTCGCTTCTTAACCAAGATATTTTGTTATACCCAGACGCGGCACTCGCTGTCGCCGCCCAGTCCCACTTGCCTGCGGTGCAGGAAATGCGGCGCGAGTACCCCAGTGCTTCCATATCACAGTATCTCAGCAAGCAGTGGCCTGCCAAAGCACAGCACGACATGACGCACATGACGCCAGGACAGTTTTCGCAGACGGATGACGACGGCTTGTCGCCTTCACCAGATGTTATCCAAAAGAAAAGCGATGGATACCACACACAACGAGGCACTACGTCTACGCTTATGGATCTTTTCACAGTGTCTCAAAAAATATACTTGGAAGATGTTATATAGAGAACGAGGAAACACCTGAAAACAATAGAACAGAAATGTACCCTTTTGGATACCTCTACTCGATCAAGTGTTACTTCTGCTTTTTTTTTTTTTTATGAAGTGTTTTTCGTTAACGCACAACGACACAAATGTCCTGCTTCGAAAAAAAAAAAAATTTTTTAAAAAAAAAAATACCGCTTGCCCCAACGTAATGTTTTTTTTACTTAACCTCGAATACCCTTCTGCTTAACCTTTTTTTTGTTTTTACATATGTTTTATGCACTCTCTCTACCTGCACATTGTTTGTTTGTTTTTGCTTGTTTTTCGTTGAAATTTACTTTGGGAAAAACAGGAGTTGAAAAAAAAAATTGCACGGTGTGTCTTTTACGATGTTTTGAGGCCTTTGCGTGGTTTTCTCCACGTAATAGCCAAAACGCATTATCATAGACCACCAGCACTCGCTGAGTTGACATTCCCTCGCGCGAGAGAACGTAAGCAAAGCCTTGCTGGTGAATTCCGCATTGGATGGGAATTGATTGACATACATCAATCGCAAGATGACGGAAAATCTTGAGAAAAATAAAAGGATCAATGCTAAAAAGGGAACAAAAAAGAGCAATAGTGATAACTGTTCTGTTGGTGTTTTTTTTTTTTTGTTTCATTTGGGTGCATTTATTTCAGAAAAAAAAAAAACTGGATAAGGGAGCACAAGAGTAAACACGAAAAGAGAATGCTGTTCCTGTCCTGCAACTATTTAGATACTTGAGTAGAGAATTTTCCCGTGAAAATTTATTTTTAGTTCAGGCTCTTATTTTTTCTTTTTTGTCATTGTTTATCCTGATTTTTATCCCTCCAGTTTATGTGCCGAAGGGTACACAAGGGAGGAAGAGTGTAAACAGAAATACATATATATATATATATATATATATTTAAGTAAAACTATGATGTTGTGGAAATCATCTAAAGTTTTACGGATTATTTGGTTACCTAATTTGTCTACATTTTAAAATATTGTTTCTTTTTTTTTTTTTTGCGGAGCTGTGCAAAATAAAATAATTATTTTAATTGTATGTATTTGTGTTTTATTGTTGATTTGTTTCTTCTTGTTGTGGTTCCCATAAAAAAAAAAATAATAATAATAAAAAGGGGGGGATCGGGTACCATGTCCGAGGATGAGCAGCGGGAGATGCGCATTGCGGAGCGGCGCCAGCGCATTCAGTTGAAACTGAAGGAAGTGAGCGGCGACGGGACGGCGCAGTCGCCCGAACTGGAGGGCTCCGCTCCGCAGCAGGGCGCCGGCGAAGAAACCGTTCGCAAAGTGCGCCGCGCCATCGCCGACGTGCGCGTGGCGGCGCACAGTGCGGTGACGAACTGGGAGGTGACGATTGGCGCAAACGAGAGCGACCGGCGCGAGGCGCTTGCGCGGCAGTTGGACGAGCGGCAGCGGTGGCGGCGGGAGGAGCTCGACGAGAACGCCGCGCGGCACGGCGCCCTCGAGCTCCAGTTCGCCGCGATATTCAAAATGGACGTTCCGCAGGAACTCCACCGCGCGCTCGAGGCGCAGCGGGGGCAGTGCGACGAGGTCATTGGGGTGAAGGATCGCCTGATCGAGACTCTCCGCGCGCAGCTCGAGGATCGCGAGGAGGAGTTCGTCCGCTCTCTCCGGCGCGACGCGGGGAACGTGCACCACCTCATTGGAGAAATGCGCACGCAGACGGAGCAGTATCTCGACCAGTACACACAGCGGCTCCGAGAGGTGGAGAATGCGTACGAGAAGGAACGCGTGGATAAATTCGGCGAGTGGGACACCGAGATAAGGCAGCTGGTGAAGCTCCGCCGTACTCGCGAGACAGAATACCGCAAGCGACGTGAAGATAAAATAACAGACGCGCAACAGATTGCAGACGACAAGCACCGTGAGAACTGTGAGGAGTACAATAACATGAAACGTGAGCACCTAAACGAGATTCACTCTCTTATGGAAGAACTCGAACGCTGCAAAGCTGAGTTTCTCCTCAACGATGAGCGGCTTAGTTATAACTTGCAAGTTCTGCGAGAGCGTGTGAAGGAGAACAAGAACGCACAGAGTCAGCACAAACGAAAGCTTGCCCGTCTGCAAGACACACTAAGCACACTTGTTGCGCGTCATGCAGAGTCTGAAAAGCGGTACCAACGTGCCAATAAGGACCTCACCGCCCAACTTCACCGTGTAGCCGATCAATACCGTGATTTGCAGAAAAAGTTTCAAAAGTTTGAGAAAACCGATAAGGAAAAGCATCGTCAGTTATGGCGCATGCACGAGGAAAAGAACACCCAACTCGCCCACCGTTGCCTTCAAGCGGATCGCGTGTTGTTTGAAGACATTATCGGCGTCCCGTGGAATCCACCAGAGCTAAACTACTGGCCTGACAACGAGAGCGCATCGTCCAATGAGGAAGATGACGATGATGGCGAAAAGAGCAGTGAAGAAGAGCTTGATCTCAGCGAGGAGGCGCTTATGTTACTGGAGATACTACACAAACAGGCCGCGTTCATCGCGGACGAGAATGTAGAGCAGGCGATTAGGCAAGTTCGAGGCGTGTCTGAGGAGCGGGCGGTTGTGGAGAGTATTCTCGCTACGCTGCAATTGCGGAAGAACGAAGAGTTGGAAAATCTTCTCGAGTACTTTGTAGTGGAATGTGCAGACGAGACAAAAGCTCTTATTCGACCTCAAGAAGCTGTTCGTGCCCTTTCACAGTTTCTAGAAGAGCGACAAAAACGTCGTGACATTGAAGAGGAAAAGAAGCAGCAGTCGGCCAGGAAACATAAACAGATTGCGCGTGTCAAACATGAAGAGCGTCGTCGCGTGGCCGAGAGGGAGTGCTGGGGGCGAATGGCCGAATCTGTGCCCAAGAGCCATCAACGATTGTGGAATGCGCTTGAGAAGGGATTAGGACAGTATATTGATCAACTTCAGAAGCGCAAGACACTTATTGAACAGACCGACACTCTACGCGCGCAGAATAGTGAGCTCCGTAGTCTTATTGGACAGTATTTAGAGAGCGACATAAATTGTGAACTCTACGTGCAGCCGCAACTTATAAAACAAGTTGAAGAGGGAGCAAAAATGTAATGTAAAAAAAGAAAGAAAATGTTTGTTTTTTTGTTGTTGTTTTTTTTGTTATTCTTGTTATTTTTTGTCACTTTGTGTGCATCAACAAGACGTCTCTTTGAGGAAAGCTAAATAAAAGAAAAAATTTTGCAAAGTTAAATTATGCTTGTTCCGGTTCGATTGGGTTTTTTTATTTCTTTTGTCGTTGTTGTTGCTCTTCTTTTCTTCTTCTTTTTTTTTTTTTAAAGGATTTAAAGACTTCGTTATTTTTATTTTTTTTTTGTTTTTGTTTTTGTCAATAGTAGTATTTGTGTATAAGCATCTATAGCATACAAAAGGGGACGAGATGCCTGGAGGTGTTGGTGCGCAGGGCCACTCGTCGATTCTGCAGGGCCGAGGTCCTACTTCATTTAATTGGCACGGCTCCATCCCGACTGTTCAAGCGGACAACAACTTTGAGCCAAATTTTCGCCATTTTGATTTTTTTCTCGACACCCAAGCAGTCCCCGATGAGGGGCTTGCGGAGCGTGTGTACAAGGTGCCGGAGGGTGAGTCGCACTGGCATCTCCGCACCTTTTGGGGGCAGAACATCCGCTGCACCCCGGTTATCCTCACAAGCATTCCAGGTGCTGCCTTTGCAAACTTCTTTTACACACGATGCCTCAACCGCACGGGTACTTCTATCCGATGGTCATTCTGGAAGTGCTACGCTGCTATATTTGTGTGGAATAACATAACAAAGTTTGTGGCCAGAGAGCGATATTTTCAGCGTGACTTTCAGAGAAATCAGATATACTCCTTTGATGAGGTGCGAGACCAACGTGACAGGCAACGTGTGCGTGAGGCACTTTATGAAAAGCAGTTTGTCAACAATCCCGTTGCGGAGTACCGCGTCAAGGCGTGGCAGGTTGCGGATAGATTTGCGTAATATAGTACATCTTTGTGCATATATATATATATATATATATATATATATATGTGTGTGTGTGTGTGTGTGTGTGCTTATCTGGAGGAAGGGAGAGCGAGAAAAAAAAGAAAGAGGGGGATCGTGTTCGTGCTTCTGTGCGTAACATTTTGCGTCACCTATTACCGTTGCTGCTGCTTTGGGAGGGATGGGGTTAGATTTAAACGTTCAGATGATAGGATGGAGTTTGAAAGGGAGAGAGGGTAGTAGGAGAGGGGGGTGGGAGTTGAGATTAGTACAAGCTTACGGGAATGGTGCATGTATGAGGGAAGAAGGGGGATGCAGGTACAAATAATGAAGCATCGAAAGTAGCACTGTAATGCCACAGTCATTTAGTCTTTTGCGTTGGCGACTCACCTGTATAAGTGTTTGCTGTGGACTACTTTGTAGAATTATCAGCACGAGTGAATAAATTCATGAAGCATATATTGTCAATTTTTACCGTTTTTTTTTTTTCTGCATTTTGTACTTAGACTGTGTGTGTTTTTTTTTTTTTCCATTTTGAAAAAAATATACATTTCTTTGTTGTTGTTTTTTAAAAGCTTACATATTTTTTGTTTCTTTTTACTTTTTTGTTGTTGTTATCCCTTTCCCTTAAATAGGCACAGCTATCGAACGAGTAACACTGTACGGCGATTTCATGTCTATGACCTGCACCAACAAGCGTGAGGTACTGAACCGTGCAAAGGAGGTCCTGGAGCCCTATGTGGACTCCGGCGTCATTGACCGTGAGGACCTGAAGACACTCGCAAAGAAGTCTGTGGACACCGTTGCGCCCCCCGTCCCCGCGGGCGACGTGACCCGCGCGGTGCTGCAGCAGCTGCTCGGCCTCCTCGGCGAGCGCGGCGCCGGCGAATCGGTCGTCGCGCCCGTCCGCGCGGCCCTCGCGGCAGAGGCGCCAGCGGAGGCCCCGGCGGCGCCAGCCGAGCCCCCGGCGGAGGCCCCGGCGCTCTCCCTCGGGGCCCTCCGCGAGCGGATGCTGCGGAAGAAGGAGGAGCTGCGCCGCGCTCGCCCGGCGCCGGCGGCAGTGCCCGCCCCTGTGCCGAGGCCGCCGCCGACAACGCCAACCGACACGTCGCACAGCAGTGTCGCCGCCGACAACGACGAGGACGAGAGGCCGCTGCTGCGAAGGCGAACAGAGACATCGGCGCCTATACCAGTCACATGCCTCGACGAGATCGATATCTACGCGGACCTCGTCAGGAAACCAGCGCGTGTTTGAATCTCTTTAATTGCGCCTCTTTTCATTGTACAATAGTGAAGAATTGACAGATAGACAAGAGAAGAAAAATTTTTTTTGAGTATGTATGGTGCTCTATTTTTGCGTGCTATCTTTTTTTAGACGCATTGTGTGTGTGTGTGTGTGTGTGTGTGTGTAGTAAATGAATTCGGTGGGCGGTTTTTGGTCTTTTTTTTTTGTTTACATGGACGTAGTGTGATAGTGTGGATGTCCGAAGGAGGAAAGATAATTAAAATACCTTTTTCACTAAACGAAAAGGGCACATAGACAAGGGAATGAAAAATTTAAAATTATACAAATAAAGAAAAAAGTGAGGAAAAGGCATGTAGCGAATGCTATTTGGAGTTCTCTTAGGCAACAGGATGGGTGCTACTCTGCAACATTATATGATGGCGTATATATATATATATATATATATACAAATATAAGTATGTATGGGTAGTGATTTCACATACCCTTATCAAATGCTATTGATTCCTAGTATCCCTTTAGAAATGGAATACCACATGTTATGGACTCAATGACTGTTTGTTGCCCATTCCTGGACGATTCAACTGTTAAGGCATGCAGTGCAATCGCGTTCAAGCGGCGGCGTTTCGTATTCAAAAAATAAAAAGGGGAGCACCGAACGCTCTGGAAACCCCAAAAAGATGATCGAGAAAAAAGGAAAATATAAAGAAATCTGCAGGAAATGTGTTTAATGGAAGAGGACAACAGCTATATACCGTAATTTTTATTTTGGTCTTTTAATTACTCTTATACAATTTGTGTCTTTTTGGTGTGGCTTTGATTTTATAACATGTGCTTATTCTTCTCTTTAACAAGGTATACACAGAAAATATTTGGATCGTAATGGCATGGACATGCTCCGCCGCAACCAACGAGGAGATGATCCAGCGGTTGCAGGCAGCTTCTTTGGTCTCGACGCCGGCTGTCATTGCGGCGCTCCTCCACGTGGACCGGCGATGGTTTGTGCCGAGTGAATCCAAAGGAGATGCTTACAAAGACCGCCCAATTCCGATTGGGTACGGTGCAACTATCAGCGCCCCACACATGCACGCCATCATGCTTGAGCACCTCGCCCCATTTCTTAAGCCGAGGTCCGATGGATCATCAGTTGATGTATTAGATGTGGGTAGTGGAAGTGGATACCTCACGGCCGTCCTTGCAGAGCTCTGTGGAGAAAAGTCATCTGTGGTTGGTCTGGAACATGTGGATGAGCTGACGCAACGCGCGCATCGGGTTGTGCGCAAAAAATTTGGTGCATGGGAAGACTCATCTCGTATCCGATTCATTACTGGTGACGGGCGAAATCTCGCAGGCGTCTTCTCTGCGGGGACAACATTTGATGTGATTCACGTTGGCGCGGCTGCCGCCTCGGTGCCTCAGGGGTATTTAGACGCGCTGCGGCCCGGAGGATGTCTCGTGATTCCAGTGGGGGAAGAGGACCAGACACAGGTGCTGCGTGTCTACACAAAGAACTCTAGTGGTGTAGTCGCATCTTCTTCCAAAGGTGGCGTTATTTTTGTTCCGCTCACATCGGTGGCCCATCAAAAAACGCGCATGTGGTGAGTAATGTTATAAGGAGTGTATAGGAGAAAAAAAAAAGGGAGGGAGAATTATGTTTGCGTTTCAGAGGCGTGCCTATATTTCAACTAAATATTAATAGGCTACGCTTGATTGTCTCTTTTGCCCTCGTATGGATGTGATTCTTCTACTATTTTTTTTTTTGTATTCGAAGTTTTGCGAGTATTATCCCCTATTAGTATTGTGAGTTTCAATGCATTATTCAGTTTTTGTTTTTTCTTGCGCTTATAACATTGTTGAGATTTTTTTTAATATAGTTTTGAAATTTCATCTGTGAAAAAAAAAAATGAGTTATTTAAAAGCATTCCTGATTTCACATGCATGTTTTTCTTTTATGCGATTCATCCCAAATTCTGTGTTTTCTTCTATCTATATGTTTCTCTTTATCACTTTCTCTTTCCGTATATGTATATATGTTTTTTTTCCACATGAACGAATTTATAAGAATGGATCGAAGTGACTTTGATTTCCCGCCGGATCCAGTGGTAGAGGATGCGCCTCATACGGAAACAAGTGATTCCGCTGGAGATCTTCCCCTGCGCATTCTGACCAATACGGCGATCGACGAACTCCCGCCGACTGTTGTGCCGTCGGAGCAGCAGCGGCCCATTCGGCAGGCAATGCGAAGCCTCCTGCGCGCGCAAGGCCGCTCTGTGCGTCGCCACATGCTCGCCCGCGTCCACGCGGACGCCGCCACTCCGCTGTCGCAGAGCACAGGGGGAGAGCCGGCCTCTCAGGCGAGCGCCGACGGCTCGGGATCGCCGGCGCTCTCGCTGCCCAGTCCCTCCCCGGGGCAACAGAGGGCGCGCTTCGACTGGACCGACGAGGAACTCGCCGACTTCTATAGATTCCTTTCGCAGTACGGCACCGATTTTAACGCTATTGCTGTGATGTATCCTGGCCGAACCCGAGATGATATCAAGCGTCTCTATCACCACGAGCTGCGGAAACGGCGTGGCGAGGTGCGGGGGGCGCTCGAAATAAGAGAGGAGATTGACTTGAATACTTTTCGGGTTCGGCTAAAGCGTCGCGAGGAGCTCAACCAGGCGCCAACCCGATCCCTTGATCACGAAGAGGAAGAGACGTTGCGACTCATTGAAGCTGGCGCGCTTCTTGCAGGGTCAGCGAGCGAGACGTTAGAAACCCATGCTAGCGAGAATGCCGACTTTATGTTTGACGAGACAGTGGAAGAGGTGCCCCAATCGGGGGAAGCTTCCCCGGAAGAACAAGACCTCAAAAGGTTTAAACCGGAAGACCCTCGCGTCCCAAATCCCGTGGTTCAACATGGAGTTGCGGAGGGTGAAGATGATCTCACAGTAGTCGAGTTTGCACAGCGTCATGTTCGCAGTAGCAGTCCATTGCAACACGCTGATGCGGATAACCCTGATACACAGCTGAGTAACACGTCTTTTGACTTTGGTGACGCCGACTGATGCACTGGTGGATTTTCGGGTGAATTGCAACATAAGTCGAAAGTTTTTCGCTCTGGCTTCTTTAACAGGAGGGAGTAAAGTGAAGATATTGCTGAGGAGTACGATCTTCCACTAAACAAATTGGCGGTACATCAAGTCGCTGAGGAGAGCACTGTTTTGCTCCCATGTGCACTAGATGAGCCAGAAAGAGTACGTGAGTCCTTTTGTGGTGGTATTTACTTTTTTAATGTTTGACTGTAAAAAAAAAAAAGAAAAAAATGAGAAATTACGAAAGTAAATAAAGAGCTCATTCAATAAAGTATTTGTTTGTTTTTTATTTGTATCCGTGTGCGTATGTGTGGTTTTAGATGATTTGGTCCACCCAAAAACTTACGTCTCCAGTTACACAAATCTCCTGGTATCAATGTGGCTTTCTTCCACTGCATATGTTTATTTCTTTATTATTTCTTTCTTTTTATTAATTCCTTTGTCTGTTTTTTCTCTCTTGGTGTTTATCACTGATTCTCTCATTAAAAACACATGCGTATACACATACATGTGTCAATATCTTTACTTATATTTACCTATACAATGGTGAGCATAGGTAATGCAGTTGTGTTTTAGTTGCCAACATGAGTTCCCGTCTAGCTCGCTCACCTCTTGCTCTTTTAGTGAGATCATAGTTCACCTCTTCGAGGAAGTCAACGGGCTTGTAAATCAAATAAGTCCCTCTTCTCCAGAGGAGACACACGGAAAATTTAAACTACAGGCAACAGTGCGCAGGTTGTGCTCAGCAGTGAACCAGGAGATGGATGCCTTGAAGGGGAGTAAGGCCACACTAGAAGCCATGCGGCTCCGAGAACGTCAGGATCGTGAGATTGGCGGATCTTGTTCGCGTGTCCAAACATCAAGCGTCCATAATGCTACTTTCACAGGGTCCCAGAATCTGGGGGCAACGGGTACTATGCAGAATAGGTCTCAATTTACTCCGCGTGCAACTTTTAATGGCACCGTTCCGGCACACAATTTGCGCAAAATGAACTCCGCGATTGAGCTCGTGTCGGCGAGTATTTACTGTGTGATGGAGGCCCTCGCGATACGCGCGCGTGCGGATGTGGCTCTGCTTTGGCTGCCGCCGCCTGGCGTTGTCTCAACGGAACTCGTCGCTCCTTTTGTCGTGGGCCGTGACACGTCAAAGCTGCGCAACTCCGCGCCGTACCGCGTGTCGGAGACCTCTGTCCCCTGTGCGGTGAGCGAGACAGGCATTGCCGTAAACATTAAACCACGCCCAGGCGCGGACTCCGCGGCGCCTCTGACACTCATGGAAATGATTGAGGTTTCCAATGCGGCACAGTTGCTTGTTCCCATCTACACACGATACGGCGAGGTGCGACGGTCTGTGCTTGGCGTCGTGCACCTGATTGGGGCCCCTTTCTTATCGTGTCCTTTCACTACGCGCAACGAAGAGATGGCTGTGCAGACCGCCGCAACGCTCTCTGTCATTCTCTCGTCTTACAGCGAAAAGATGTGCGGAGAGTGGGCAAACCGCATGTACGACCAGTCACTGCTGGTGAGCACTGCGGCGTACCGCGGCTCCCTCGACATGCGTAGTCAAGAAAAAGGCATCGATGACTTTGCGCCACCGCACACACTCGTCTACCGCTGCACCAACGAGCGCACTGAGAATGATGACACACGCGAAGCCATCAAGGCACTTCGCAATGCAATGGTGAAACGGGCCACACCGAAGCGAACCGTGACTTCTATTAGAGACCTCCATCGCTTTGCGATGAATATGGAAAGCAATTGGGTTTCGGCGGTGAAGACGAACACAGAAATGGGATCCCGCCTCACTGAACTCGAGGAGGAAGTAATACGAAAGAAAGTTGAGTGCGAGATGGAAGGTCGACGTTCTGTTGCTGCTGTTTTCGCGGCAGATGCGACATTACGGGTAGATTCAGTGTTGAGTGTTAGCAGATGTTTGCCAAGCGCTGGGTCCGTTGTGCTGTCGTCACCAGCCAATGAGTTGCTTCCATCTGTGGAAGCAAGCAAAGGGGTACCATTAAAAAACGAGCAAGTCAACGCAATTGAGATAAGCGCTCTGCGACAAATGCAGAAATTGGGAATGGACACGGCGCCTTTTCTGGCACCGGAAGAAGACAAAAATGTATAATAATTGCTTAAAGGCACCGCAAGAGTGGTGTGCAATCGTGAAATGTAATCGACAAAAATACACAACACGTGTGTAGGCGTATATATATATATATATATATATATATATATATGTACGTATTATTATGTGTTTTCTTTTGTGGGCAATGCATTGGAGTTAATTCTCAGTTTCCCGGTACTTGCGTCCTGCTATATATAAATAATAAAAAAAAAATTTTCTCTTTTCTATTTTATTTTATTTTAATACGCGTAGAAAAAGAAAAAAAAAAAAGTAAGGATCTGCAATACATTACCACATGAAAACGCCGAATAGTCGTCCACCACTGGCACGTGGAGTTTCCTTTTATGTCAGGAAGCTCTTCATTATTGCGTTTTGTATATGGTGCGTGATGGCTTCCGGAGTAATTGAGGTGATGCTTTGGTCCGCAAAAATTAGGCGACATATGATGAACCTCTCACTCATACTGTTTATGTTGTTTATTTTTATGTGGTTTTACACTGCCCTTTGCATTCAACCGAAGCATCCCAGATGGACTGAAACACATAAGCGCTGGATGTACTCTGCTGTGGGTGTTGTGTCTGCCGCATCGCTCCTTTGGAACATTGCTATTTGGCCTGTTTTTCACATATGGTCACTCCCATTGGGCACAGTGCTGACTCTGCTCGTCATCAACGTAGTCGCTCTCATCCCTCCAGGGAAAGTACCCAAGGCAAAGGAATAAAGACTTGCCATTATTTATTCTCACTTTTTTTTTTTTTTTGTGAACGGTGCTTTCTGGGTATTGTTCTTTTTCTTGTTTTTCTTTTGGGGCGTTTGATGCGACGGCGCCGTTTGGTCTTTGTTGGAGACTCTATTTAGTTTTTTTTTTTTTTTTGTATCTGTGTGTCTGTATGTTTTTTTTTGTTTTTTTTGTTTTTTTATAGGAGTGTGGAAGAGAATGTATACTGATACAAGGCCGCTTCCTCCTTTCCTGTGGCCCCCATTTTATTATTCCATTTACCTCTTTTTTATTGTTGCTTATTTTAAATCCACGACAAAAGAGAGGATGCAGTTATCCTAAAATGGTACTTTTTCCATTAGAGTTTTATACTTTGCCTTCCCACCCCGCCCCCTACATTCTCTCCTTGCAGTGGGCTCTTCAGAGTAGGAAGACACCTTAAAACTGTCACTTCGTAAGTTTTGCATGGATGGATTTCTTCCTTTGTCTTAGCGAGATAGTTTGCAGTTAGCACTTGTCATGGAAAAGTTTTTTGATGCCGGTGCACCTTGAGCTCGTTCAGAGGCATATATGATTTCCTTTGTTGTCTCCTTACTTATCACTAAGAATAGGAGTAAGGGTATATCAGGCTGATTCGATAAGTGGATATTCTGCACTCCATTCTATAAGCGACGTTTCCGTTGCTCTGGCACTCGTTTTTCACACGCTTTTGTTTCTTTTTGTTTGTTTGTTTGTTTTTGTGCTTTTATTTAAAAGATATTGTTTGTCTAGGGCATGAAGACGCTGCAGAGTTCCTCGCGCGGAGGCGCTGTGGGGCACGGGAGAGGAAAGGGAAGGGGCCGGGGACGCGGCGGCGGCGACGCGCGCTTTGCCTCGCGCTTCACGGACCCGCGCTTTCAGATTGCCCGCCGCGGCAGAGGCGCAGGGCGCGGTGGCGGTGGCGGTGGCGGTGGCCGGGGTCGCGGTGGACAGCAGCGCAGCGCAGCGATGCGGGACCCGCGCTTCGCAAAGCACATGCACTCCCCGTCCGACGAAGAGGACGACGAAGACGAAGAAGAAGAAGAAGAAGAAGATGCGGAGAGGAGTGAAGCATCAGACACTGAGGAGCTGCCCGTCGAGGACGGCGAGGCAGAGCCTGTTGACGACGGCGAGGCAGAGGTGCTTGATGACGACGTGGCTGCGTGGTCTGCGTCTGATGTGGAGTTTGTTAACCCGTGCCGACGAGTGGCCATTGTGAATTGCGACTGGGATCACATTCGTGCGGTAGATCTCTATGCTATTCTCTTTTATGCGCTGCCGATGGGCGGACAGCTTCTTGACGTCTCTGTGTACCTGAGCGATTTCGGCCGCCGGATGCTCGAGCACGAGCGCGTGCATGGTCCGGACCTGTGGGTGTGCCCTGGTGAGGATGAGCTGCAAAACAAAGAAGAGGAAGAGGAGGAAGAGGAAGATAACGACAACAAAAACAGCAGGAGCAAAAAGGCAAAAAGGCAAAAGTTAAAGCCAGCTGTAGAAGACGACGTTGACGAGGGCGAGGATGCGTATGTGAGCAAGCATGGTCCCAACGATGAAAAGGACGAAGCCGCCGATTTTTGGGAGGAGGACGACGAGGCGATGTTTGACGAAGCCGGCGATGACGGGGAGCTCTTCTCGCAGGGTAAGTACCGCCGCTACGAGCGCGACCGCATGAAGTATTACTATGCCGTCGCCACCTTTGACTCTCCGGAGACGGCGGAGGCGGTCTACGCGCAGCTGGACGGCATGGATGTGGAGGCGAGCGGCGTTGTGCTGGACCTGCGCTACATCGACGACGACGAGGTATTTCCCGACGCGCCTGCGAGCCGCGCGGACCGCATTCCGCCGAGTTACCGCCCGCTCGCCGCCTTCAAGGCCGCGGCGCTCGCGCAGACGCGCTTCCGCATCTCGTGGGACCAGGACGATGTCTTCCGCCACCGGTCGATCCGCGACAGCTACGCCGGGGACACGGCGGAGGACGACCTCGCGGCGTACCTCGCGCCCGCCGACTCGTCCGGCGAGGACGAGGCCGACGGGGACACGGCCGCCGCGGGCCGCCGCGCCGCGCAGAGGCTCCGCGTCCGCCGCCGGTACGCCGCGCTGCTCGAGGAGATCGGCGCCGCGGCGGACGGCCCAACGCACGGAGCGGGCGGGGGCGACAGCGACAGCGAGGCAAATGGCGACAGCGAGGGCGGTACCGACGACGACTCGCTGAACCGCTTCAGCGACGTGGAGGAGGAGGAGGACGGGGACGGCAGCGTGGAGGGCGAGATGGAGGCAACGATCGACCTCGACGCGGACGCAAAGGCCGGGCGCCTGCAGCGCGACGCGCGGCTCCGGCAGCGCATGCAAGCGGGCGATCTTGGCACCCGCGCAGAGCTCAAGTACAAACAGCGCCGTAAGGAGGTGCGTCAGGCAAAGCGCGAAATGATCGCGGAGGCCGCGGCGCAACCCGGCGCCAGGGACGAGCAGCGCCGCGCCCTCCGCGACGCCCTCCGCACGCGCAGCGGCAAGGACACAGGCGCCCCGCACAATAATAATAATGATGAGGATGAGGATGCCCCCGCGCTAAGCGGACGGGAGCGGCGAAAGCAGCACGCGCGTGCTGCAAAGGAGCGCGCAGCGGCGGAGCGTGTCGCAAAGCGCCGCATGCGCGCGGCAAACGCAGTGGGCGTCACGCCGGAAGCGCGCAGAGCGCAGCGCGCGCAGTCCGCGACAGGTGCCATCGACGCGCGCTTCCAGGACCGACTGCTGCGCGACCCGCGATTCCACATTGACGTGGCGCAGCGCGACCGGCGCACGCGGACGGAAGTGGCAGATCTCGCCGCGTCAGTCGCGGTTGCGCGCGGGATGGCTCGGCCGGAGCCGACAAAGACAGACGACGCAGAGTTCTTTGTGCGCCGCGGGTCAAAGCGCTCGCGCGCGGAATAACGCCGCCCGATGGACAAACAGAGCGAAAAGCGAGAGGGAGAGAGGGGGCAGAAGAATTACTAATACGCGTAATTTTGATTTTATCATTAATCTGCATAGCAGCGCATAAATGCGGTGGCGGCGACGCCCTGTGGTGATGTGTTGTTATTATTGTTATTATTATTCCATCACCACTCGATTTCTCTTTCTCCCTGGGGGAGAAAGGGATAAATTTGCCGATACCTGTTTTCTCCCACTATTTTTATTGCGCACAGCTGCTCTTTTATCTTTGCTTTTTTTTTTTTTTTCTTCTGCAACAAGTTTGTCTTCTCTCCGCAGTGCGGTGCCACTGGTTGAAAGCTTTCCCTGTGCGGTGTGATGGCCGGCGAGGCGTCGGCGGCGGACGCGGCGTGCGCGCACGCGGTGTCGCTGCTCTCCGCGCGCGATCTGCCCGGGTGGCGCGCCTTTGCGCCGCAGCCGCTCGGCGGTGGCGGTGGCTGCGCGGGCGACGGGGCCGCGCGCGCCTTTGTGGCGCTGTCGCTGCGGGTGCTGCAGTCGGCGGCGTCCGGCGGCGCGGGGGCCTTCGCGGCGGAGGCGGCGGCGGCGCTCCTCGCGGCGCTCGGGGGGCGGCCGGGCGCGGCGGGCGCTGAGCTCCGCGCGGCGGCGGGCGACGGGGCGCGCGCGGCGGAGCTGTGGCGCGCGGAGCTCGCGGCGGGCGGCGGAGGCGACGCGGCGGCGCTGCGGGCAGTCGCGCGGCTCGCGCGCGGCGGGTGGGCGACGGAGGCGGAGTGCCTGCGCGGCCTCGCGCTCACACGCGCACTCGCCACACGCCGCGACGCCGCCGCCGAGGTCGACGGGTTCCTGCGCGCACTCGCGGAGCTCCTCGCCGCGCGGGGCCGACCGGCGGAGGCCGCGCAGCGCTTCCACGAACTCCACACACGCACGGCGGCCCTCGTCCCGCTCCGCCGCGCCGCCGTCTGCGCGCTCATCACCGACGCGGGGCCCGCGCGGTTGCGGCTCCTCGCTGCGATCGACAGAGAAGAGGCCGCGGAGCGCCTCGGGGAACTCCGCGTTGTCCTCACACGCGCGAGACGCGGCCACCTCTTGCGCCGCGAAGACGCGCAGCGCCTCATGCCGTTCGTCGAGCCGCCGGCAGACGCGGAAGCGGTGGAGGCCGCGTTCGTCCAGCACAATGTCCTGGCCATCTCCCAGTTCTACGACAACATTGGGTTCACACAGCTCGCTGGGGTCCTCGGCATCGCGCCGGACGAGGCGGAGCGGGTTGTCGCACGCATGGTCTCCGAGCGGCGGCTGCACGCGCGAATCGACCAGACGACAGAAACCGTTTTCTTTGGAGCTCCTGGGAACGCGGGACCGCTTCACGTGTGGGACGCGAAGATCGCAACGGTATGTAAAGAAGTGTCCTGCGCGACCGACCAGATCATCAGCCTACATCCTGAGTATAGTGAGTATGTTTTGCTTCATTGAAAGTAGAGGGGAGTGAAGAGGGGGGAGAGAGTATACGAGTGAGCCCCCATATGCAATGCAAAGAGACTAAGGGAAATAGAGCAAATATATATATATATGGCTATTAAGGGTACCTGATATTGAATTCGAGAAAAAGGATTTGTTTCTTCTCTTTTTACCCTTTTTTAAACCTTTTTCTTGTGATTGCTTTCCCCCTCCTTTTTTTCTCTGTGTGTGTGTGTGTGTGTGTGTATGAGTGCTTGTGTGCTGCGAGCGAATTATGTCTCTTGGTAAAATTGGTATGAAAAAAAGAGGTCACACTGTCGGTAGGGTTCAATGGTATTTGTTTATTTCCACAACCTCACTCGCATCTTTCCATTACCGTCTTTTTGTTGTGGTTGCTCGGCTGGTTTTTCCTTCTAATCACATACTTCGACTATTTTCTGTGCCTACTGAACGCCTTGGTCTTTTGTCTAAGACGGTGCTTTTTTTTTTTTATTATTTGATGACGTCTTACTGAACAGGTGGTGACCGGTTGCAGAAGTTTCCTGTGCCTCTCGGTATGCTAGGGGACCTGTGCTGTGTTTTTTTTACGAATCTGTGGCGCCATTCCCGTCTTTGCACCGCCCGTTCTGTCTGTTCGCTCTGCGCTGAGCACACCGCGCTTCCACGGGCCTTTTGGCGAGCAGGCTCGTCATAGCCACACTGGAATTTTTTCTCTCATCAATTCACTTGTTCGACGCACCCATCTGGAAATACATGGGGAGGACCCGCTTGCCCGCGACAATTGCGTAACCGTTGCGGAGTTAGAAGTCGGCACAACACTGAAAAAAGGAAAGGAGACCGTTACTATCAAAGGATACGTCCGTCGTGAGTAATGGGTAGGGAGGAAAAGTAAAAGTTTGTCTGCGTTAGTAGACGGCGAAGACTGTGAGAAGGAGACGAGAGATGTGAACGACTTTTGAGTCGCAGTGAAGTAGCTTTACTCTGATGCCAGTCGCAGTGTACTCATTGAGCTTGAAGAATAACCGTTTGAAAAACTTTATAGTGCCTTATCGCGATAGGACATGTACACAAAAGAAAAAGAGGGAGGAGTGAGTGAGTGAGACGAGAATGGAAATATATATATATATATATATATATTTATTTATTTATTTAAAGAATCTGTATGCTTTTAGCTGTTATCGGTTGCTTCTTTCTTACTTGCTATCCTCTATTACTGCGTGCAGGCTCCAAAAGAAAAGGGGAAAATAAGGGGGAGGGAGGATGGAGTTCTTATCATGATTGCACAGCAAGAGCGATATTGTTGTGTCTTTTTGTGCAACTGTAAGATGTGACCTGATGTAATGTTTCTTTAAAAAAAAAAAAAAAAACAGTAACAGCAACAGAAGCAACACCAAAAATAATTTTTAAAAATCTTTTTTTTACTCTACCTTTGACTTTGAGTACTTGGTTTAGATTTATTTTTGTTGTTTACGTTTAAGCATGCGCCCGGCCTTTGGTGGTGTGGATGTGTACCGAAAATGGATCGCTGCGTACCCCGGTGAATTCTGTGACAAGCCAGACCGTGTGAACGGGGGAGGCCGTGTACTTCTTCCCTCTTCGTGTCTTGCGGAGCTGTCCACCATGAACGTGGCGTACCCGTTACAGTTTCGCATTTCCAGCCGTGGGCGCGTCTGCTACGCTGGAGTGTTGGAGTTCAACTCGGAGAACGGTGTCATGATTATGCCCGAGTGGATGTTTTCTATGCTTTTGCTGGAGCCGGGCGACACAACCGAGCTGGAGACATGTGTGCTGCCGCCGGGGCGACTCATCAAGCTGCGTCCCCAGCAGTGCAGCTTCATTCAGCTCAGCGACCCAAAGCGAGTGCTGGAGCAACACCTTAGCGACTACCCCGCGCTCACGCGCGGCACCTCCATCGTTCTGCGCTACCTCGATCGCGAGTTTGTCATTGATGTCACCGACATCACGGACGAGGCGGACTGCAGCGTCGAGGCCATTTCGACTGTTCGCTCCGACGCGCAGGCGACGGAGGTGAAGGTGGAGTTCGAGCGCCCGCTCGACATGCCGCCGTCGCCGACGGAGGACGAGGACCAGCCGCTCCCGTCGCTGGGAAATACGTCAAATGTGATCGGCTCCCCGGACGGCGTCGAGTTTGTCACGCCCCCCGCGGTGAAGCCGCCGTCGCTCGTGAGCGAACGGCCGAAGCCACCGGCGGCGGCTGAGAAGCCACCGGCGTTCGTCCCATTCACCGGAGGCGGCAGGCGCATCAACGACAAACCGGCGCCGCCCACCGCCACGGCGCAAAACGAAAAGAAATTGGATGAGAAGCCACGCGAGAAGAATTTTGAGGCTTTTGGCGGGACCGGTCGCTCACTGCGGTGACACCGCGAAACAAATGGACTAACCTATAAAGTTTAGTGGCAGATAGGGTTGAAGGTTTCATCCTTATTTGCGCATTACGTATGACTTTCGTGTTCTTCTTTATCTGTTTTCCGTTTTTGTTTTTATTTTTGCTTCTTGTTTTATGTGTGCGATTTCGCGAACTCACTGAGACTCCTTTAAAAAAAAAAAAAAATGTTTTTGTGGCTCTATCTTTTTCGAATTTTTATTTACGTTTGTAATTTTTGTTATATATATATATGTGTATATCTTTTTTTGTTGTTGTTTTTGTTGCTGTTTCTGCGCTCCCAATCATCCTTTCTAGTTATTAGTACTATTATAATAATTTTTATAATTATTAATTAAAAATAGTACGCTTAACACCACTACAAAAGTAAAGTAATACATATATATATATATATATATATATATATACGTATAGTTCGCAGACACACACATAACTGGCCTTTTGCATACGCTTTTTTTTTTTTTTTTCATGACCTCATTTGGTGTGGATGGCCACGTAGAGCAGCGGTACAAAATCCTACGACATATCGGCAGCGGTGCGTACGGCATTGTATGGTGTGCCGTTGACCGCATTACCGGGTCTCCTGTGGCTTTAAAAAAGGTTTTTGACGCTTTTGTAAACCAGCAGGACGCCCAGCGGACGTACCGGGAGGTGATGCTACTCACTTCACTCCGGAGTGAGAGTGTCGTTGGGTTAAAAAATATTATTCGATCTGTTAACGACACGGACTTATATTTAGTTTTTGAACTACTAGAAACGGATTTGTCTGCTATTCTGCGTCAAAACATCCTCGAGGCGGTGCACCGTAAATACATTGCTTATCAAATCCTTAAAGTGGTCGCTTACTTGCACGCGCGTGGTGTCATTCATCGTGACCTAAAGCCAGCGAATGTATTTGTCAACTCGGATTGTCGAACCAAGCTTGGTGACTTTGGACTCGCGCGGTGCGTAGACACGCAGTGTGATGCCAGCGGAGATAACCTTACAGAGTACATTGCAACTCGCTGGTACCGCGCGCCGGAGGTTCTCGTGAAGTCCACAACTTACACAGTGGCGATGGACATGTGGGCCGTTGGGTGCATTATTGCGGAGCTGCTCACTGGTTCTCCGCTCTTCGCCGGAAACTCCACGCTGCACCAGTTGTCCCTAATCATGAATGCGCTGGGCAAGCCGGTGGACTTGGACATTGAAAGCCTTTCCTCCGACGAGGCGTGGCCGCTCATCGACGCTCTTCCGGCTGTCGAGGTCACACCGCTTCAGGACCGCTTCGCCTCGCACGACACGGACGCCGTTGATCTCATCTGTGGTCTTATTGTGTTCAACCCGACGCGGCGGCTGACCGCGCGAGAGGCGCTCTGCCACCCGTATCTGGCGCCCTTTGTGTCGGAGAGCGACTTTGCTGAGATTGACTCCACCGCGCCGCTCACGCTGCCCCTGCAGGACGATAAGGAATTATCCCCAACGCAGTATAAGGAGGCGCTCTATGACGTCATTCTCAAGTGCTACCGCTGCGGTACACTGGTTTAAAGCGGGATGCTTTTTTTTTTTTTTAGTATTCTAGCTTTTTATCTTTATCTATTTCCCTCTCTTTCTCACTCTCGAGCTTTTTACTTCAGACTGCATGGTAAACTGGAGTGCTGATGCATTGTCTCTTTCACTTATATGGGCATTCTTATGCCCATCTTCTGCTGCTCCATAAAACCAACACCGATTCACTCGTTTGCCTTTTTTCTTATTATTATTATTATTTCTTTTTATTCGTAAATGTTTACATCGCGTGCTAACCTGCTTTCTATGTGTGTTTTTGTCTTGTCACTGCAGTTGCCCGTTTACTGTTGCACCAGATGGGCTCGAATTTCCTTTTGGACGCTGTCGAGTGTAGCGTAGCATTCCCACGCGAAGCCTTTTCTCCGGTCACCCAGTGACATTCCCAAGGAAAGACAAATATCCAAATAAATACATACATTTGAGGGGATGCTCTTGAAATCGTGCGTTTGTAGTGAAAATGCCGACAAGTTTAAACATAGAATCTTCTAAGATCTCGGAAATGAAACGTGGCGAATCCCCACTGAAGAATTTCTCGAATCAGTAGAGTCTCCTTCCGCTCTCAAAAAAAAAAAAAAAAAGCAGCAAGTGGTAAATGGTGGTGCTGCAATGGAGGGCTTTAAACGCTCTCGCATTCGTGGTATGCGAGTTCAACCATAACTAGAGATGATGGAATTGGCAAACGATAATGCAAATGATTGTGACGAGGATTCTGTGTCAACCTACAGTGCTATAAGCGTAAGTAGCCATGGATTATTATTTTTTTTCCGCTTTCATCGTGTTTGTTTATTGGTATTCTAGTTTAAGTCTTAACTAGCGCCGTCGCTAGAAAGAGAATTGGATGAAAATGTAGACGATGGTTATGGAGTTGACTATTTTGAGTTTTGATTTAAAAGTTTATCTAGGCGCGTTTTTTTGTCTTGTGGCGCGACGCGTACTGGTTTTCTTTAATTGTCATATTTTTGATGCATTTCGGCGTCGTGGTCCAATTGATGTACAAATCCAGATTACTAAAGATTCTATGCTTTTTGTCATTGTTTTCTTTTTAAAATTAATTATTTATGATATATCCGAAGCATTACATGCTTACATGGACTTTTCCATAATTTTTTCTTTCTTATGTCTGTCTTTTTGTTTGTTTGATTTCTTTCAGTGTGCGACGTGGATTATGGGTGTCCACAAAATTTGGTTGTTTTTTTTTAATTATTATTTCTTTTTGTTGTTTTGTTTGCTTGTTTTTCCTCATGATGTAGCTCTGCATAGAACTTCATCTTGGTGGTGCACTGGCCAAGAAAAAAATGTCTTTGCGACAGCCTATTATGCCCCCCAACGTAGTGTATCTTTATACAACTCTTATTGCTCTGTATACTGTCGGTTTTATTCTTTCTGCTGTTAATTACTCTGTGCACTTCCGTCCTAACTTGGATCTCTACGGGTCTGATCTTGTTAACGCACATCTTGTTTTCTGCATTCTGGGAGGGATTGCTTGCTTCTTGTTAAGCGCCGGGTTTTGGATTTCTGCCGCACTTTATGCGAAGAAATCGTCCAGTCGGTTGCGTTACACAATGTACGGTTTCTGGACTGTGTTTTTATTCAAAGATCTGCCATTTTTTGTAATAGAGCTTATAGCTATCATGGATTACGGATGGCGCAGTGTTTATCAGGGTTTCTGTTTTGTCATTCAGTTGTGTTATTTCTTCTTTTCGTTTATTGCAATATGGTTAAGCATAACTTGGGGAATATCAACATTGTTAGAAGAGCAGTGGGGAGTACAAGAGATCCCTCGAGGATCCATGCAAGAGGGGCTGCAAGCTTGTCTAATATCCCCCGAGCCACAGTCCCTGACGTCATCTGATAGACCTGGTTACGTCCCCTTGAAATTAGATCCAGGCGAATCCATTTTCTCATCTGATCGCAGGCAGGACGCTGGCTATAAAGGCGATACTGTGTGGTATATTTGAGGTTGGAGGTCATCCAACGTACTTTAGATATTTTCTTCCCCCATCCCCCGACCATGGCAGCTGTATAGAGAAACACAGAAACAGATTTCTCTCCAAGAAGATTACATTTGTGGTGTTGTTTAGTTCTTCATCCTTACATATGAAATGGGTTTTGTTGTTGTTGTTGTTTTGTAAGTACAGTCTAACCTTGTTCTCTCTTACTTTATTTTCTTCTACCTCACTTTCATCTTGCCTCTATCGTATTGGAGAGTGAAATGGGACAGGGCCTCGGGTGCGGCGCGACAGTTGGCGTAGGGCTCTCTCTCAGTGCGCTCCCCGCACGTGTGTCGCTGGCTGATCACTTGGGCATTTGCGCTTTTGGTGCCGGTTGCGGCCTCTTTGTAGACTTTCTCAGCGACTGTTGTGCGCGCGAGGGCCGTGTGATTATTCATCGCGATGTGGTTCTCCAAGCCCAGGACGTTCTGCGACATGTATCGACATTTTTCACCGTCTGTGAGTCGAATCCCATATCCCGTGTTTTCCGTCAGAAACACGAATGGCTAGTGATGGAATCGCACTCGCAACGGTACTATGTTGTGCAGAAGAATCCATTGACTGGCGATGTGCTAATGGATGTGCGCAACTCGCTGCGCGCGGCGAACGACGTTGGATTGATCGTTGCCGGTCGCCCAGCTCACACTGGGGAGATCCGTCAGAGACGCATGGATATGGAGTTTGATTTACCAAGTGACCTGCAAGTTGCTTACATGATTGCGTGGTTGCGGAAAGAGGATCCTCGCTGGTCCTTTTCGACAGAGAACTCTAGACAATTCACCACAAGAGCCCGATACGCTCTTAACGATTTTTAGCTGCACACAAACACACATAAATATGTCAAAAAAGAAAAAAATACACACAAACACACACACACATGCTTTTTAAAAGGATGAGAAAAAATAAAATAAAGAATTTTTATGCACAACTGGATTATGCCTTTCACTTTTTTCCTTGCTCACTCTCTCTCTCTCTCGCTAGTGCGCGTAACATTCCTTGAAGCAGTAGATGAACAAGGAAAAGGTAGGTCGTCGGTTGGATCTTGTAGGCAGCTCAGCCGGGTCCATTATCAGCGTTGCGGCGTGGTGTGCGCTGCATGCCTCAAGTGCGGATGTCATTGTTGCCGCGATTGATGAGCGCATGCGGAGCCGTGAGACGAGCGACTCCGTCCGCTGCGCGCTGCTGCACGTTGTGCACGAGCTGCTCCTGACGTGCGCGGTGAACGGGGCGCCCGAGGCGGGCAAGCGCTGCGTGCTCCTCGCCGTGAGCCGCGCGCTGCCCGCGACGGTCGCGGCGGTGCGGGCGCTGCCGGGCGTCGAGACCGCCGCGTTCGAGGACGGCCTCTCGCGCGTTGCGGCGTGGTGGGCGCTGCTGCACCTCTTCCCGCGCGAGTGGATCGCGCAGCTCCGCGCGGGCGGCGACGCGGGCGGCGGCGGGGCGATGCCGGCGCAGCTGCGGCACCTCGCCGGCCTCGCGGCAAAGTACGCCGAGGCGCGCGAGGCGTGGCAGCGCGCCCCGCGGGAGGCGCCGGAGGCTTTGGCCGCGGCGCGGGGGGACGCGCAGCGGCGGCTCGAGGCACTGCGCGCGGCGGCCGACGCGGCGCTCGGCGGCGGCGCGGGTTTGGCCGCGTGGCTCGACGCGGAGCGCGAGGCGGTGAGCGGTGGGGGGACGGCGAACGACGGCGCCGCGGGCGGGGCGGCGGCGCAACGGGGCGAGGAGGACGACGTCCTCGGGTCCTTCTTCTAAAAAAAAAAGAAATGGAGATTTGGAAGGGGTTGTACACACCGCCCCAAAAGACTGTTTCGTTTTTGTTGTTGTTCTTTTCTTTTCGTAGTAATGGTGTTGTTTTCTACAGGTTTTTTTTTTTTTTTTGCTTTTTCTTTTCTGTTTTCTCTTTTGCCCCACCTGTATCTTTGCTTCCTCCTTTAGTTCTTAGTTGTCGCTTTATTTTCTTTGCGGGTGGGAAGTATTCCCAAATAGCTGCGTTAGGTTGCGGGAAAAGCAGGTGTAGTCCTGGTTCGACGTGGCTTCTACTTGTAGCATTTTTACTTGTTAATTGTCTTTTTTTGTTTTTTGTTTTTTGTAGTCAAATGGATCTGAACTATCAACAACAGGAAGAACCCGAGGCTCTCACCCGCTGGTCATGGAATCTGTTTCCTGCCAATCGTCTCGATGCCACGCGGATGGTCATTCCTCTCGGTTGCGTCTACGCGCCTATTGGGACTACCTGTACCGAGCTCGCGTACGATCCTCTTCGCTGCGTCTGTGGTGGTATTCTCAACCCGCACTGTGTGATTGACTATCGCTCGCGGACATGGGGCTGTCCGCTTTGTGGAACAAAAAATACATTTCCCCCTCAATACGCGCATATGGGTGAGCAGAACTTACCACAAGAACTTCTGCGGGGGAATGAAACAGTGGAGTACGTAACGCATAAGTCGCTCTGTCCACCAACATGTGTGTTTGTGGTTGACACCTGCGTTGATACGGCAAGCGAGTTTGCCGGGCTAAAGTCTTTTCTTACCTCTGCTTTCGAAAAACTTCCAGAAGAATCCCGAGTTTGCCTTATTACTTTTGGCACAACGGTGCAAATACATGAGCTTTCTGGTGCAACGGAGTATCCACGTTCGCTCGTGCTGCGTGGGAGCCAAGAGGTAAGCGTCGAAGTTCTTAAAAAAATTATGCCCGAGCCACAGCGTTATGTCGGAGCTCTGCGTGATACACTCTCTGTGGTCATGTCGATCATTGATGAGATGCAGCAGGACCTGTGGCCGGTGGCGAAGTCGCACCGCCCGCTGCGCTGCACCGGTGCGGCCCTTTCAGCAGCCGCAAGCATTCTCGAGATGGCATCGCCTAACTTGGGTGCGTGTATATTGGGCTTTATATCGGGAATCTGTACGGAAGGTCCTGGCATTGTCGTGGAGACAAGTCGGGAGAGTATGATCCGCGGCCATGCAGACATTCGCGATAGTACACAGACCGCACGTTTCTGGGAGTCGTCTTGTGCGTTTTACGACTCTCTCATGCAACGGATCGTCAAGCAAGGTCACTCGCTCAGCTACTTTACTGCCTCTCTCGATCAGACTGGTTTGGCGGAGATGAAACTTTGCATTCAAGCCTCAGGTGGTGTTGTTCTGAGCGATGAGTCATGGCAAAAGGAGCCGTTTTGCGAGTCCCTTTATCGATTCTTTGAGCGACGCGAAGACGGTACGCTCAAGATGGGACTCAATATCACCATGGACGTCATTACTTCACCCAGCTGGAAAGTTATGGGTGTAATTGGTCAGTGTGTTGGCACGGGCAAAAAGTCCTCTTCCGTGGCGGACTACGAGGTTGGTATGGGGGGCACATGCCAATGGACGACATGCAGGATGGATTCAACAACGAACTTTGCTGTATACTTTGACACAACAGCATTGCCATCATCAGAGGCAGCGCGCCAGCCGTTGCGATACGTCCAGTTTGTCACCAAATACGAGACAGGCAACAAGGTACGCACACGTGTATGTACAATAACGCATCCAGTGCAGGCCACGACAAGCATGCCGGAGCTCTCTGCATCTTTTGATCAGGAAACCGCAGCTGTGCTGCTCGCGCGCGAGGCTCTTCACAGAACTGATTCGACACCGCTCTTTGACGTGTTGCGGTGGCTTGATCGCACAGTCGTTCGCCTCGTGAGTCGCTTTGGTGATTATCTGAAGGACCAACCAACAACGCTGAAACTTCCACCGCAGTTTGTATTCTTTCCTGCTTTTATGTATCACCTGCGGCGGTCGGCGTACCTTCAGGTTTTTAATGCGAGTCCTGACGAAACGGCGACGTTGCGGCTGATGCTGCTCAAGTCATCCGTTCCCGACTCGATTATTCAAATCCAGCCGACGCTCTACAGTTATCGCATGGACGCGCCGCCGCAGCCTGTGCTACTTGACAGCGCCGCCATTCAGCCGGAAAACGTTCTTCTCCTCGACACATTCTTTGAGGTTCTTGTCCACCTCGGCTCCACCATCGCGGCGTGGCGCAAGGCCGGCTACGCAGAGCTCCCCGAATACGCGTACTTTAATGACTTTCTGCAGGTCCCCCTATCCGATGCAGAGGTCCTCATTGCTAACCGGTACCCCACCCCGCGGCTCATCTACGTCTGCCAAGATGACCCCGACGCGCGCATCCTCTATAACCGCATCAATCCTAGCCGCTCTTACAGCAGTGAGGGTAGCGAGGGCAACAGACAGTACGGTATGAGTGAAGGTGAGCTTGTGTACACTGACGATGCGTCCCTAAGCATTTTCATGGATCACTTAAAGAAGCTGGCCGTCTCACAGTGAATTTAAGAAAGCGGGATAGAGAGAGGGATGAGAGAAAAAGAAGGAGAAGAAGCAAGCGGGAGAGAATCTCGAAGATAAAGGGAAGGAGAGAGAGAAGGGGTAACCTCTAATGAACCTTTTAATTCCTTCTGGGAGGCACACGCACGCACGCATTCATGCATTTCATACCCTTGCATTGAGCACCAGAAGAAAGTAAGAGGGGAAGGGAAGAAGAAAGGGAGAGGTGCACTCGTAGCAGAGACGGCCGACTAGAACATCACATGCCTGGCATGCATTCTTGCGTTGTGTTACTTATCTATGAGTATCCGTGTAGATTTGCTTTTGACCCATTTATTTTTCTTTTTAGTTACTTTTTTTTTTTTTTCTTGAATTGCCTTTTTTGTTGTTGTTGCTGTTGTTACAGGAGTAGTGTGTATTTTATGTGGAGTGGACTTGCAGAATGGTTTCCGTGATAGGTTAATCTTTTTTACCCCTACATAAGAAGATTTTTGTCATGACAACATGCGCGAATGGACAAAGCGGTATGTCTGTGTTGCGCCGTGGGATCTGCCGAGGGGCTCTTAATGTCGCATGTATTCACTTTGAGAAGTATTTGTCTCTCTTTGTGGAAAGCACACTATATCTGCTGGATTCATATACACCTCTCATTGATGTGCTTGCAAAATGGCATTTGGATGCTCTCATTGGCACAAGGACATTCCCCACTATGCTCGGGCAGTTTTTGGTATCATAAGGATTATCTGCGATGTCTTCCCGGCTGCGCAACAGGTAACCATAAAGTCCAATTCAACAATTGTTTTTCCCCCTCCAAGTGCGCGCCGACTCTCTTCTTGCGGCAGCACTGTCACAAGGCAGCGCTTGAAGTAGCCACACATCTTTTTGAAGCCGTACACATAATAAAGAGAACCCTTTCTCTCTGTATCTCTCTACGATTTAGCGTACCGCTCCACGCAACAAGGTTCACCACCAAACCCCTCAACGAATGGCGACACCACATATGCATTCTTCGAAGCTAGCCACTTTTAAAGTGAAAACAAATGAAGTTGTTTTACGACCCGAGCTTCAAATTTAATACATGACAGCTAAAGATATATTTTTTCCCAACTTGCACTAAAGGCCAAAAATAAAGTCAATGAGATTACACAAAAATGAAAAATTCCAATGCAATACAGGAACTTTGTACCTTACATAGCATTTATACTCGACAATCCCATCCATCAATACATCCGTTAAGTCTCTTCTAGCAAGGGGTACGGTTTTTTTTTTTTTTTTTAACTTTTAGGCAAAAACATATTTCTATAAAAACCATTTATACATTTTCCTTTAATGTTCACGCCTATTGAGAAATTTAACTGGGATCTTATTATTATT
>JASANW010001284.1:0-44019 GCA_030849725.1 Trypanosoma boissoni
GCTTAACTTAAATAACATTTAGTCAAAAAATACTACGATTGAATGCATACAAATAAATCGTTCTGGATGATTTCGTAGAGCTACTTCGTTTCATTAATAATAAGTTCAATTTCATCTCTCTTCTACTTCTTGTGCTCAATATCAGCCTCCTTTAGCAGAGTCTCAATTACAGCAACTGCGGAAATGGCATCGACGCGGTTCATTGCCACATCTAACTCATCTTGCGGTTTAGTCAGCATTTGGTCTCCGTATGCTTCTGTATCCTCAGCAGAGCTCTCCTATATCGTCTTGACTTAAAATAGCATTCGCACACAATCAATCCACAAAGAACAGTGTGATAGCAAAAAAAAAAAAGATGAGAACAACTCAGTTGCACAAAAACAGAATAATACACCGAAAAAACTGGAAGCTTTTATACCAAGGCAAAGAAGAAGAAACAAAAAAACTTGAGATAAATACAACGCAACTGTGAGAAGCAAACGTATTTGTAAACAAAGGATTATCAACAAAAACACACAACAGTGACGTATTGTAAAAAGGCAAATTTAGCATACAAACTGACTTGTGGCCATTAATTTGAACTCAATGCGTATCCCTAGCTCACCCTAATAGCACTGGCCACATCATCGTATTGCCAGGGCCTAGTACTCTGTGTTGCCAAGGGAAAAGCAAAGGGCCTGTGGGTTTCTCTGACAGAGGTAAGGCGCAGGGTCCAGGTGGTTGCCCTATCGCACAGCAGCAGAACAAAGCNAGTCCAGGCGCAGCCTCCCAAAGAGTGCAGTGGAACTCGACTTGGTCAGCGCAAGCCAAGCGCTCGACCCATTGCAGAAGACTCCATGGTGAGATTGTGCTCTTGATCCGACTCACCATAGAGATTGCAACAACAAAACAAATGCCGGGGCTCAAAAGGCTATTGTTGGGCATTTCCCCCTCCCCCTCCTCCTGTCTCAGAAAGATTCCTGCCCCAGCCTCACAGACACAGCAACGCACGCGGGAAGCATGTTCACCCGCAACCCGCTGCTGTTGTCTGTGCAATGGACCCCACGTACGCGCCCAGTCGTCGCACAGACAGTCATTCCTCAACCCGATGCTGTGGTGGCCGCACATGATAGCTCGCCTCGTGCAAAGCCGCAGCCCCCAGTCGCTCACGCGGTTAACGGCAATGCCACAACTGCCTAGCAGACGCAGTGCACCCTTGCACCTTTCATTCCTGCACTCTCACCTGCATTCTACATTTGGCACATCTATACAGTAAAAACCAAAACCAAAAAAAAAAAAAGAGAAAAAAGAGAACATATCTGTTATGATGTTAAGGTAAGGGCGCGCTTATTCATTGCTCTTGCAGAGGCACAAATAAACCAAAAAAACTCTTTGATAGCTTTCCTTTTCATGTTCAGATTACTCAACTGACACATTCCATTGCCAAACGCTGACGAAATATGTATTTTTCGTAGGTAACATTATACCCAAAGGAATAAGAGAGAGACAGCGTAGTTCACAAGAAAAACAGCCGCAGATAGTTCCTTGTGCGACTACAAAAAGAACAATTTGTGGCCGATGGTGCTCTCAACGGCTGGAGGCACGAGAGAACTCATCTGTCTGAAGCCAAAAACACATAAAAATTATTTCTTTGTTTTTTTCACCTGTACTTGAACAGTCACTTTGAATAAAAAACAAAAACCCTCACCCTAAAAAAAAAATCAACTGTTAACGATTTCTAATGTAAAATCCATTTTTAACCCCCCCCCCGCAATTCCATAGAGTAATTATTAAAAACAAAAATTGTCAGTGTTATACATAGTGCCGGTAGCTTCGTATACAAACACTTCAGCACAAAGCACTCTCAAAAATAGATATATCCGAGTGTATAGTCAAAAGCTTTTATCGAGTTTACGTCTCCTTCCCAGCCAACTCACGGTCATAACGTCATCCGCCGAGCACACGTCACCGTACTTTAAAAGCTTTTCTTCTCCGTTCGCGCGATAAGCCTTTACGGTCGCCGTGTTGCGTAAATACTCCGTGCTTCGTACAATTGAATGGGCATCACGATGTGGCTCACGCACCCAGGCAGTGGTCTCGAGTATTCTGGGGACAACGCACAAAAAGGAACGGCGCCAGCCTGGGAAGTGAACAACTCCCGGTGTAGCGTTGGGGTTATCCGCCAAATCAAAAAAATGGGGAAACGGTGGGATTCTAGAAGCCATGTATTTATCAATAGCACTTCGCATCCACCTGCGGTATCTCTTCGTAAAAAAGAAAATGCCATAGGGAAAAAGTGAAAAACTGTTTCGGAAGTCAAGCGATATCAGACCCTGCGGCACGCTCTTTTTATCAGTGCCGCACGAGTTCTCTATCATGCACTCTAGAAAGATGGACGTCCACACTGCCTGGTCGCACCGAAAGTTTTTCCGAGTCGCAAGTCTAGCGTAGAACGCCGTGGCCGCCTTCCTAAAGGCCCATACGCGAGAAATAAGGACTCCAGCGTTAAGATAAGGATATTTCACACCACCCCAACCTACAGTATCCTCACTCCCAGAACCAAGGGCACGGCTAGCATTCTTGTACGCACGGGCATACTGAGCGCGACACAATGCAATACTCCTACGGCCCAAATACCAAAGGTCCCCACCCCAGCAATCCTCTTCTGCGCCAAATAGAAACGGAGCAGTCGCCTTACCCTCCATCACAGCCTTTGGGTCAAACTCATCAGTTGTGGCAGCTGTAGAATCAATAAACTTTGTCACCGCTCGCTGCATCGTATCACCACTTGTAAAAAAGGAGTCACCTCCATCCATGAACACAATGACGTGGCTGTCATTCAAGTTTTTCCTCGCAATGTAGTCCAAAACCCATTGATGACGGAAGATGTGGGAGTAATTTTCTTTAAACCCAAGGGAAAGCACAGAGATATTGGAAAGAAGAGCACTTGCCTGCATGCGACACCACCCAGTAGAAAACTGTGTCTGAACTGTTATGTACGTAGCTCTTGGGTCTTAGAACCGAAGATACATTGAAAATTCTCTTTGCTTTGCTGGCATAGTGCTTGATTTCACCGATGGGCCCTGTCACCAAATTTTCTAGTACCTTCAACAGACAAAGCAAGTGAGAGCGCACATAGTAGTTGCTCGCCAAAAGTAAAGATTATTGCTGTTGAAAATTGCACAATGTATTTGGTCACTATGTAGGCAAAAGTAAGGTAGTAGAAAAACTGGCGTGAAAGTAATCAAAAATATATAATAAGCAATGTCCAGTGATGTTTATACAACTGAAGGTCACTAATTAAAACAAAAACATTTAACTCAAAGATGTCATTTTCACCTCCCTCCATGCTACTGGCTCGCGCTTACGTACTGCCATTAAAGCAAAGGGGACTTCCGTTTTACTCATGCATTCCACGCACACGCATCGCAATTATTACGTGGTGCACTCTAGAAACACACAGACATCAATAACAATAAAAAAAAAACAGCAAGTATTTGGAACAGAAACAAACTCAAGAAAGTATAATGGGATTCCTATCATCAATAAATTGCGCTGATGCTCACTTTGTTGTTTGAGATGCAATAGGGAGGATCAAAAATGTAACTGTAGACGCAAAAATATAATTATGCATTTCCTATCAGAGCATATTGCTTTATTATAAAAATGTGATCCTCGCATGGCATTCACTTTCGAATATACCAGAACGCTTACATTGAATGGTAGAGGGGACAAATGCGGCGGTAGGGATATTGCAAAAGCAATCCCCCCGGCCATCCGCCCCCCGCAAAAAAAAAAAAAAAAACTCGATGCAAATAAACTAAAATCAAAATTAGCATGGCTTTTCATTACATTTGTCTTCTATGCCTGCTTCCCTGATCATTCCTCTTTTTTTACGAACAGCATCGATGAGCGCCTTAGAGGCTAACCCCCAAAGATTCTTCTTCTCGTGTGTGTCAGATTGCTTACTGCGGGAAACCGCAGAGACCAGTTTAAGTAGAGGTTTGACAACACCGTCAATGGTGTGGTTCTCTGAGGAGATCGGACAGCTCTCGAGCGACTCAATGACAGCGGAAATTCGGTGAGCCCACATTGGACCCTCCGGGAGTTCTCGCACTCGCGGCCAGTGGAGAAACACAAACTCTCCGGAAGTGGCGAGGTAGTTCTTGGGCAGTGACCAGTTTGCGTTCTTAAAACTTTTGGCGAAGCGCTGCGCCACATCAAGGGCCTCGCCAGCCACAACATAGTTGATTATCTCTGCTGTGTTGTCTAAATCGTTATTTATTATAGTCTCCCGAGTGAGCCACGCTGGATTAAAAGTAACGGCGCGGGTCCCGGTTGCCAGCGCCGACGCCTGCGCCAGTCCCCCACCGAGTGAATGACCCGCAAAGAATACCTTGTTTCTTCCAAGAGCCTCCACAAGCCTTCGTGCGTTTTCCACCGCGGTCATATACTGCTGCGATGCCCCAACAAGCTGCAAAACATCTTCTGCAACATCGTCCACATCCGCTGTCCCGGCAAATGCGAGCAGAAAAGCGCCATTGCGCTCGTACAGTTCGCTGACGTAACTGCCAATAACCCTCCGAAATCCATGAATTTCGCGGTCGGAAACAACCCAACCACCGCTGACCTCCGCATCACCGCCGTACACGTGCAAACATATTCGGGCAAGATGAAGCACCTCATTCTGCGGCATGTACTCAGGGGGGCTTTCTTCCTGTTCGCAAAATTTCATTGCACATTTAAGAATTTTTTCCATAGCATTTTCGGAAACTTGAGGCATCTGCAAAAACCCAAAACTCTTTTTTTTTTTTTTGTTGTTGTTGTTCTTAAAGTAATTTATATCTTTCCTTCGTTTACTTTGATGATGAGTATCTTTTATTTCCAAACCGCCCGGTTTTGAGTGACACTAAGCGAGTAAAAGAGAATGCGCAAAAGAGAGAGAAAAAAAGGAGATAAATGGATTGTGAAATAATTCAAGGGACAAAAAAGGATGCCATAACAGAGGTCGAATGCATTTTACACTCACGCACGAGCTAACGTTGCCCAAAAGATTATTGCATGAACTTAACAATAATTCGTATAGCCACTTCGAATGGAACGTACGAAAGAGAAATGACATACATGAAGGACGAGACCTCCTATAAAGCATTAACACCCTGTCTGGATATATATATATATATATATACATATTTCACCTCAGGTAATTTTCTTCGCAAAAAATAAATTATAATAGTTTTAGTCTGAAATTCATTTTTTTCATTTTTTTAATTAAATAAATGCTTTTGTTTTTCCTCGTTTTCTCTGAAGGAGTTGACTTTTTTTCTTGTATGCATCCTTTTGATTCTGCACGTCTCGTTATCTCATTTTTGAGTGTTTGCTTCAGTAGACGTTGGAGAAGGTACGGAGAGAAAGTAAAAAAAAAAAAGCAACTATATACAAACGTTTTCACTTTCCCCACCCCCTACAAATACCAAAATCCAATGAAAAGGTATCGGACCTATCATAAAGGATCAAGAAAATAAAAATAAAAAGCAATGCAGATTAACGATGGTGAAATACGGAGTGAAGGAGGGATTTAAAAATAACCCGCGCCAAGCCAGAAAAAGCTGAACCACAAGAATTCCTATGCCTATGTCCTACCGGCGCGGCACAGTCTCTATGATGGCAACTCTGCCGCTCTTAAAGAATACCTGAGCCTTCTCCCAGAGATGCATGTGCTGAACTGCCTCCCGGACCTCCAAGTCCCTACTGCACATCGCGACACCGTCGACCGTCACAATCGCATTGTCGAGGCTGGCCCTCATGTTCTCCCCGTGGCTCGGGGAGAGCATCTTGAATAGCAAGCCGTGCTCTTGCAGAATGTGCCGGCCGAGGCTGAAGGCAAATATATTCTGGTACTGTGACCAAGATCCAGCGTAGAGCATTGGCTCGCCGAGGCCCAGGTGGCAGCAGAGGGCGATGGTGAACGTGGCCGTCACACCGCTGCCGCAATAGAAGACGCACTTGGAGAGGTCCGGCTTCCCGGCCCCCCAGGCACCGCTGAGAGTCTTGAGAATGTTGCTGCGGCACTCGTCATCGGACTTGATGTATTTAACCGATCCCGAGACTACCACATTCATCTGCCACGGAAGATTCACGGCGTTTTCAATGTGCCCGGGAAGTGTGTCGGCGCCGTACGGGCGCACAGTCGACGAAAAGCGGTCTGTCGTACGCGCGTCAACCATCAAAGCGTTGATAGGGATCTCACGGATCCCGCAGGCCCGTGCAAAGCTCTCGCCGTACGACCAGAGACTCGTTGCGGGTGACTTTTCTTTTCGCGGGCCCGACTCGACGGGGAGAGCAAACGCGCGGTACGCCTGAAACCCGCCGTTGAGCACATACGCCTCGACGCCGAGCGCGTGGAGCATCCACCACATGCGGCAGGCGCCCATTCCCCCGCACTCGTCGTCGTAGCACAGCACAGGCTTGTCGACGCCAATGCTGTGCAATTTGCACCACTCGACAAATGCAGTCGCACTGGGAAGCGGGTGGCGGCCGTCTTCGGGTGAAATAGAGCCGCTGAGCTCGGTGTCCACGTCCACAAAAGTGGCGCGGGGAATGTGAGACTTTTCGAACTCGCAGAGGCCGTAATCGCTCTGCTTGAGATTGTAGCGCACATCAAAGACTTGATAGTCGGTAAAGCAATCGGCAATGTCTTCAACAGAAAGAAATACTTTGCGATGAGCCCGTGGGGCCGGAGCCACAGATTCCTCAATCATTGTAAAATTCGTATCACAATATGAGGTATCTCTATACCTATCCAGGTATATGTATATATATATATATATATGTTTATGTGTGTGTGTGTAAGGATTTCCTAACTGATCAAGTAGAAACAACAAGAAACCAAATTCATTCACAGAGAAACAAATTATAGAGGGAGAGGGGAATGAGTAAAAAAATAGGGAGGGTGTGTGAAATAAAGGGATTTGAACAGAAAAGGTAAAGAAACGGAAAAAAACCACGAGCACGCTTCCTACGCGTATTGCACTCATAGATTGCACTGTCAAGTTATTACTGTGCACGTACACATCATTCATCCCTTGAATTTTTTTTTTTTTCTTCAATGGGTGTTTCAGTCACACGCGTTCTCTCTTCTCAACCACTACTACACACTGTCCGTTGCCACTCATTCCACATAGGCTCCCAGACCCCCCACTGAGACTACATAAGCAATTCCTATTTGTCAGTTAGCCCTCCCTCTCTCTCTATCAAACTATTCACATACATACATATATATAGATATATATATATATATATATATAGTTCAGTAGTGCCCAAACACCCACACATGAAACTAAAAGCACTAATCCCCTTCATTCAGCAAGCACACGCTTCCTTATGAATTGCTAATCATTCCCCCCCACCCACCCCAGAGACATCCCCATCCTCATCTCACATCTCCCAACGCAGCCACACTCACACACGCACGTGCATACGGAGCGTTTCCTAATGTGCCTCATCAGTCTCTTTAATCAATTCCAATTGCGAACAATCTTACCGTCCCAATTGAGTTTCTCGCCCTTTTGCATGGCGTAGTATCTGTGCATTTTCCATCGTCGCCACGGCGACCCTGCCTTTCCCCAATGCGGGTTCGCCTCCCAATACTTCTCAATGCGTTCCTCAAGCATCGGGGTGAAGTGTCGCGCAAGCCCTTGCACTGGCCATGCCGCCGCTGTCGCAAGAGCACAAATTGTGCGGCCCTCGAGTTGTTTTGACACATCAAGCATAATGCCAATCTCCTCCTTCTTTGCGTTGCCGTGGACAAAGCGGCGCATCATCTTCTCAAGCCACGGACTGCCCTCGCGGCAAGGCGTGCACTGCCCGCACGACTCGCGCATGTAAAACATAGAGAGCCGGTGAATTGCCGCGATGAGATCGGTGGATTTGTCCATCACAATGACCGCAGCAGTGCCGAGTCCCGTGTCTACTTCCTTGAGAGCATCGTAGTCCATGAGCACTGTGTCACATACGCTTTTCGGGATGAGTGGGCACGACGAGCCGCCCGGAATGACGGCAAGAAGATTGTCCCACCCGCCACGCACACCGCCCGCGTGCCGCTCAATCAAATCGCGCAACGGAATGCTCATCTCCTCCTCCACTGTGCATGGCCGGTTCACGTGACCGCAGATGCAGTAAAGCTTCACCCCTGCATTGTTCTTTCGCCCAAAGGATGCGAACCACTGCGGGCCCCGGCGAAGAATAGTTGGAGCAACGGACACAGTCTCCACGTTTGTCACTGTCGTTGGGCAGCCGTAAAGCCCAACATTCGCGGGAAACGGCGGCTTTAGTCGCGGCTTTCCAGGTCCGCCCTCAATACTCGAAATCATTGCCGTCTCCTCTCCACAAATGTACGCACCGGCACCTGTGTACGTGTAGAGGTCAAAGTCATACCCGCTGCCACAGGCGTTCCGGCCCAAATACCCTTTCGCATACGCCTCTTTAATTGCGCGGTCAACGGCGCGCCACTCGTTATAAAACTCGCCGCGCAGATAAATGTACCCGTAGCGGGCCCGCATGGCGATGCCGGCAATGAGTGCTCCCTCCACAAGTTTGTGCGGCTCGTGTCGCATAATCTCGCGGTCTTTGCACGTCCCCGGCTCCGACTCGTCACCGTTCACGACGAGATAACTGGGCCGCCCGTCCGGTTTTACTTTTGGCATAAAAGACCACTTGAGACCGGACGGGAAACCGGCGCCGCCGCGGCCGCGCAGTCCGCTGGCCTTTATTTCGCCAATGATCCAATCCGGTCCCTTCAGCAAAAGGTCCCGCGTGCGGTACCAGTCGCCGCGGCGCTCGGCACTCGCAATGTCAGTGCCAAAGTCGTCATAGAGATTCGTGAAGATGCGGTCCACGTCCTTCAGGGGCCCGTGCGTTCGTTCAAGCAACGCAGCGGTCGGGCAGAAGAGGCCCACGCGGCGTAGCATGGCCCAGTGCTATTGAAAGTAAACAAAGAATTATAATAAATAATAACACTAATGCCCCAAAACCCAGTGCTTTGTGCGATATGGTTCCTAATCTAACTCAAATACTAACACGCCTGCTAAGCAGAAGAACAGGTAAAAATAAAATAAAATAAAAATGTTTTGTTTTCCTTTTTTCTTTAAGCAAATTTATACTTAACAACGCGTATATACATATGTATATAAATATATGTATATATATATATATAATATGAGGCCAGTTCAAGCTCTTGTTTACAATGAGTTAAGTCTTGTGGGTACATACGTATATATGTCTGAGAGTGAGTTTATATATATATATATATTTTTTTTTTTTGCTAAATCTACTCCTTCTTTTGCGGGAGATCCCGTGCAAGTTCCATTGACTGACACAAGTGAAAGCGCTCTGTGATCTCGACGCACGCCGGGTCCCAAAAGCCCCGCTCCTCAATGCATTTCTGTGCCTCGGCACGAATCCCCACGCACTTCTCAATTTCCCTCTGCTCGCGAAGTTCTGCTTTGAACTTTTCTGGCACTTCTTCCCACGTGACCTGTCGCCCATTGCCGATAGCGTACGTCTGGCCGCCGCCCTTCAAGACGACCATTCCGCCTTCGCTGAGAGGCAATCGAAACATTCATAAATGTTTAAAGCAAAAAAAAAAAAAAAAACATAGGGGACAGGGAAAAGACGTCCATCACAGGGAGAAGAGCATGTACGCAAAACAAATAATCTGTTGTGTAAAGTGAAGTGAAACCAAAAAAAAAAAAGAGAGAAGAAGAAAAAGCAAAGATAAAAGAAAAAAAAAAGCGATGAATATGGAGAGAAAATACCGCAAAATTTAAATTTCCCAAAATTACAAAGTACGTAAGCATCAATTTCATCTTTTTTTTTTTTATTTGCATCATTTTTTTTTTTCATTTTTTCTTTGCTTTACACAAAAAGATATATATATATATATATATATATATATATATATATAAGAAGCGCCTTGTGTTCAACCGTATGTCATTTATTTCCTTTCAAATGCTTTTCTGTTTTTTCCCTTTCCCTTCACATTCATAAAAATCGTTTTTGTTTTTTTCCTATTTTCCCATTCATTTATTTTTTTCTGTCTGTCAAAATGCCCTTCTGCCCAAGTGGCAGCGAATGATAAAAAAAAAGAAGAAAATACATAAATAAGTAGATTTACTACCACTTGTATTCTTTGTTTTTGTCCTTTCACAGGAAGCAATATGACACAGAAAAAAATAATAATAACATTAAAAAAACTCATGGAAAACACACCAAAGGCTTAATCTCATTGCGTAACTTTCTCTTTTCATACCCTTTTCTTTTTTTCCCTCTTTCCTTTGCGCAAGTGATCTCATATTTGCCTGAGCTACACTGCAATTTTATTGAGGGAGAAAAAAAAAAAGTTCATAGTATTTAATTATATATATATATATATATATTTTTTTTTTTTTAAATTGCGCGCCTCACTATGGCCTTGCAAAATGACTTTCGGACTTTGCATTCCTCTTTTTCATTCTAATTTGCTCTTCACTCAACACATACGGGGAAGCGAACAAGGAGATACTCACTCGAGTGATAATTTGCTCAGCTCAAGTGAGTAGGGTGCAGATGAAAAAAACTTTTTCAAACCTCATAGTGCCGGAAAAAAAAAAAAATAGGCAAAATAAAGCCGTAAAATAAAAGTAGAAAAAAAAAAAAGAGAGAGAAAGAGAGAAGTAAAGATGAAAACAGCTTCATATGACTATTGGCGCCATACTCGAAAGCTTTTCCAATTGAGAAAAGTAAGAGGCACATTGAGCTGCTTTAGCACAAGAACCTCTTCCTGTGATCATCTTCACACGAATTTGCCGCTCTCGCCCTCTCTCCTTTTTCTCTCTCGATATTTGTTTCACCCCGGAGTCTATTCTGTTCGTAACCATTGCCGCAAACGAAAAGTTTTTTTTTTTGTTTTGTGTGAGCAAAGAATAAGAATTAAAAAAAGAAGAACAGAACTGTAGTGCTCTGTGTTTCGTGGTAAACGTAAGTCTAACGTCAAAACACACATACTAAATGGAAGATGCGTTTTCGTTTCTCTTCGTTTTTTTTTTTTTCTTGCCGTTTATCAATCTTAATAGCCATTAAGCAATGTCATAGAGATATTCAGCAGCATTTTTTTTTTTCTTTTGGTCCGTTTTATTTTTAAAATGAAAAAAATGAAAAATCTTCCTAATTTCTCTTAAAAATACTTATCATTTCGTGACCCTTTTTTCATACTAATATTTGTAAAGTAAAAGTAAAAGAAAATTCATTTTTCTTAACCCTTTATTTTTTTTTTGTTTTGTTTTGTTTGGTGAGGCATTTTTTTTTTTGTCTTTTCTCAAGTTTTTTCTTTTTTTTTTTTTCCTCACTTGATTTACCCCATCATCATCATCTGCACTTTGATGTCTTAATTGACATTTATTCACCTTTTCTTCTTTTCCCTTTTTTTTTTTGTTTTCTTTATTTCCCCATCTTCTTATTTTGTAAGATGGCGCGCAGATACTATTGAGAGCTCTTATTTGATGACATTTTCGTGGCAAGACGCTTATTGTCCCACATGAAAATATAGCACACGAATGCGGCCGCCGTCATGCACACGCTGATGAACACGCACACATATGAGTAATTCCCATTGTGCCGCTGCTGCAGCTCTGCTTGGATCGGCGGGGCGGAGAAGCCGCCGACGATGCCGGCGAGAAAGACGGATCCCATGTAAAACCCAAGATTCGGCCCGTAGAGGCGCTTGGCGATGAGGGCCGGCATCACCGCAAACATGCCAGCCATGCAGAAGCCAATCACGGAAAGCATAAAGGCAAAGGCAATGTATGTCCGGCAGAGGGCAAGGAATGCGGCGAAGAGTCCACCAATGGACGCACAGAGAATGTACGCAAACTCATCTGTGGTGAGTGTGGCGAGATAACCTATCGCGATAGACCCCACAATCTGAAAGCTGCCGTAGAACGTAAACACCGTCGCGGCTGTATCGGTTGGAATAGGGTGCACTCCCTCGTAAACTGTTCCCTCCTTTCCCATGGACGAAACATACGGCACGGCGGCGTAAATGATGGAGTAAAAGGCCCAGCTGAAGATGAGCCAGCAGAGAAAGTTCCCTAAAAAGTCGCGGGTGAAGAGTGTACAGAAAAGCTCCCGTGGCGTGAGTCGGTGCGTGTGCAGCGACCGCGGCTTCTCTCCCGCCTCCTCCTCCTCCTCTGTTCCGATCACTCTCTCCACCGCCTCCTCCTCCTGCGCCTCGTCCCTCAGCGGCTCACTTTGGTTCGCGTCCGCACTCTCCTCGATGGGCTCGCGGCGGCGGCCGGACATAAAAGTGGCGACAACACCAATGGCGCAGAAGGCCGACATGAGGCGAAACGTCTTGCGCCAGCCGTACGCGACGACCCACTTGCCAGCGAATGGCGGAATGATTGCACTCCCCAAGCCGCCACCGCAGAAGTTTATGCCCATGCCGAGGCCCTGGTAGCGCCGAAACCACGAACTCGTCGCCGCCGCGCCAGGCGAAAGCATGCAGGCCGACGAGATGGACGCGAGCAGACAGTACGTGAGAGTCACCGCGGTCACGCTGCTCGCAAAGCTCGAGCTGATCCAGAGACCGGCAAAGACAATGATAGTGGAGGCGCCCATCATGATAGACGGAGGGAGGCGGTCAACAAGAAAACCCGCGAGAATGCCAAAGGCAGGAGAAAGCCCGAGAGAGACGGAGTTGCCAAGACTGATTGTTGTGACGGATGGGTACCCAAGCGACGCGTCTTTGTGCATGTCCTCAGAGAAGATGGAATAGCTGTTATCAATACCGTATGACATGAGTTGCATGAGCATACCGGATATGGCAACAACGTAGCCAAGCGGGTGATCCGCTGGCTTTCGGGAAACGCTAGGAACCATCATCTTGAGTAATCCGAAAAATATGAGGGGTTAAAAGTAAAGTCTACCTTGGTGAAAAGCTAAGTGTATATATATATATATATATATATATATATGTAAGCCTACGTGTATAATTTAAGTATGATCTAGGGTAAGAGATGGGAGAAGAACAAAAATAAAACTCAAAAGGAAAAATAGTTCCAAAAAGTCATGCAAAAAAAGTACTATCTAAATTTTAATTTAAAAAATAATATTAAAGTATTAAAAATAAATATATAAAAAGAATAAAACTACAACGACAATCCGGTACAACACACATTAGCACATACATGTACCTTGCTCCATACACTAATACAAAAAAAAAGCTACGACAGTATATACTCACACAATAATTTCATATATAAATATATAATATCAGGGACATGCGCATAGATTGATCATTTTACAATACTCCATACGAGGGGTTCTTGCCTGCAAAACGGGCAGACTCCAATGAGCTGTGCGTCGCTCACGCATAAGATATTGCCGCAGCACCAAAGCTCTACGAAGCAACCAGGCTCTGGGCGCTCGAGGCAGATGCCGCACACATCTTCCTCGTCACCATAAGGCGTCGACTGCCGTACCGCGGGAATCATAACATGTGCCGTCGAACTCCCTTTCACGGATGACACGTGATTCGGATCGGCTGTGCTCAGCTGCATTGAAAATAAGCTAGGGCACAGAAAACTCTTTTTAATGCTTACATACACACAAACAGCGTGCGAGAAAAGACAAAAAAAAAAAAAAAAGGAGGAACATTCATGAACAGTCGCTTCCCTGATCACGCGAGTAAATCAAACACACACAGGAATGCAAAGTAAAGAAGCAAAAAAAAAAAAAAAACAAGATTCCATTGAATGAATGATTCATTTATCATTCCTTCTTTTATCTCACTCTCACCCTCTCTCTCCGTGGGCGCGTGTGTATTAATCGTTTCTCTCAGAGCACTTCCGCTCCTTTTCATTTTCTTCTTTGATCCGCTGAATATTCCGCTCTCGGTTTGCTACAACAAGATCCCTCCTCTCCGCCCGCGTCAGTCTTGGCCTTTGCCTCATCCCCAGTGCCTCTCCTTTTTCCTTTTCTTCTTCTTCTTCTTCTTCTTCCTGCGCGCTTTGCTCCTCGCCCCCGCCGTGCAGTGACCGATGCGACTGCTCCGCCTCTCTTGCGGCCCAGTACTGCGCGGTGGCCTCGCGCTTTCTCCGCAGTTTATCGCGATAGTGCGTGTACGCCTCGTTGTCCGACAACTCCGTTCTGTCCATTAATGCGCGAAGGTCTTCTGTCCGCCTCTGCGCCGCGCACTGCTCGCGCGACGGGGGCGGCACCGGAAGCGGCGCCGTCTTCACCATCACAATAAGCCGCCGCACGACTTTCAGCGACACACGCTGTGCCGCGTCGCTGCACAGGCGCAGGGACGGGTGGGACGGGATCTCCGCTCGCGTGTAGCGGTCTGTTGTTGCGTGCCAAAAGACAAGGCGCCCGCCAACCACAAGCGCAGCGGCGGCGAACCGCACGAGATCCATCGCCGCGTCGAGTGGCTGCGGATCACTGTCGTGCGCCTCGGCCTTTGGCTCGCGAATGCCATAGGGCGGGTCTGTGACAATGGCGTCGAGGCACGCGCGGCCGCGCCACATCCCCTCCCATGACGCGAAATTCATTCGCAGTCGGTGCGGGGGGGCGAGACGGTGCAGTCGAAAGTTTCCCGCAAGCGACACGCCGCTGCACTCGCGGCTCCAGTGGTTTGCGCCACCGCCGTGCACCGCAATGCCCGCCGCCGCGAGATCCTCCGCGCGGTGGGCCGCCACCGCCACTGCGCGGTGCTGTCGCTGCTGGCGGCTCGCCGCAAACTTTGCCGATCCCGCACGCATCGCTCTCCCGTCCATGTCGGCGCCCATCGTCACCGCACCGCACGCAGCGGCCGCGAGTAAAACGCCACCGGTGCCACAAAAAGGATCAAACACAAAACGACCCGCGCAGGCACCGGCCATGTGTGCCATGAGAAAAGCGGGCTCCGGCGGCATGGTCGTTGTGCCAATATACGGACGGGTACGCAGTGCGAAGGAAGAGAGAAGCCGAGTACGCGGACTATTGGCAACGAGAGAACCAAAGAAAATACGAGCAGGAGGCTCGGAGGGGGAATCGTGCTCCATCACAATAACTAATGTATGCGAAAGTGCCTCTGAGGCGCACTCCGTCACCGTTTGTTTCTGTGTCTGTGCGACGGCGCTGCGAACGGCAACGGCGATCTCTGACTTCTCCTCCAATGTATACTTTCGCCCAACGGACTCCACAGAGAGAGCGGCATCGGGGCCAACACACAACGCACAGTCGCCGCGCAGCCAATGTCTTTCGGCATCACTCGGCGCCACGTCACTCGCCTCGCGCAACGCGGCACAAAGAGACTCCACAGAGTCCGCCGCAGCAAAGAGCGCATAAACGGCGCGCATTAGAACACAGCGCGCAGAGAGGCGCTCGGCGCTCGCGGCATTGTCGGTCGAGAATACACAAAACGCGTGTGGGCTGCCGGAGTCGGCAAGGAATGGCGGCGATGTGTGAATGGTCAGCGGGAGCGCAAGCGTCTCCGCCGCCGCGCGAAGTTCTTCGGCGCAAAACGCAGTGAGCGTGGGGCTGCAGGCAAACCACGCAGCAAACAGCATCTTCCCTGGGCCGCCTCTAACTTAGTGTTATGTACTAGCCCCACCCAACCCGTGGATCATACATAGAAATGGACATGGAAAAAAAAATAATAATAAAATAAAACACATGCGATTCATAAAGTAAAAGATATATATATATATATATATAGTGAGAGAGAGAGAGGGAATGAGAGAGATGAAGATGGTACAAAAAAAAAAAAAAAAGAAAAAAAAAAACGCCAATTTCCGATCACACTGTGATTCTCATGATTGCGTTTATATGGTACTCATTGAATTGTGTGTGTGTGTGTGTGTGTGTGCATTTCGCTCGATCACTTCAAAATTACATTGGTTAGACTCTCAACTTACATCAACGCCTATTGTCACATTCTCTCCTTTCTTTCTTTTTTTTTTTTTCTACTCCATTGCGCTATTGGTCTTTTCGGCTTCCACACACTGTCTCTCAAAAACTGACTCTCTTGCCACCGACCTTTGTGTCCACATACTTACAAAATAGATAGATAAAGAAAGAAAGAAAGAAAGAAAGAGGTAGTAAGGGGAATATCGCTTTCGGCTCCTTACGTAGTTGTGGATTGCGTGTACAGCGCGGCAAGCCTTGGATCCTCTGCAAGACGTGCGGCGAGTTTGGCGTACTTTTCGCTTGCCTGGTCGATATGCTTTGCGAGGCGCTCGTCCAATGTTTTCATGCGCCACGTAGCCTCCTTGCAGTAGAGCGCGAACTCCTCCTCTTCGTGTCCTGCATTGACGCCTGCAGCGTCCTGGCTTGACTGGTACGCAGCCTGCTTCTTGTTGAAGATCTCCTTTTCACGGTTCATATGTCCTTGCATAATGTTTCCGCGCTGTATGAGGCGCTCCTTAAGTTCGCGCAGCGCCTGGTCCCGCACCTGCCGCGCCTGCTCGGCGGAAAGCGCCACGCTGAGGTAGTCCCCGCCAAAACTGCTCGGCAGGTCAAGCTTCGCAATGTATGGCGCGAGATAATCCCGCCGCGACTCTTCGCGCGTGGCCTCTTCGGCGACTTTGCGCGCCCGCTCCGCTTCCGTCTCGCGCGGGTGATTGCGCAGCGTGTCAAAGGCGCTGAGGACAGCCCCGGGGCAATTCACCTCGCGCATCGACACAAGAATTTCATGGCATTCCTGCATGATGGAGCGAATCTTGTTTATACACACACTCTCGTGCCAGAGCAGCCGTTGGCGCTCATTGTACTGTTCAATCTCTGTGGGTGGCTCAGCGTTTGGCATGAGCGCAATGGACGCGCACTGTCGACTCACGTGAGGTGAACTATCCGATCCCATCGCGGCCGCGAGGTATTCATCGCTGCGCGCCGCCTTGGCATACATGCGATGCGGGCGAATCACGCTGCCTTCACGGTAGTGAAAGAAGACCCACACCTGCCCCGAACCATTCCCGTCGACGGGGCGTACAAATGTAAGCTTCGCCACATCGGTGTCGGCTGCCAGGCTTGGGTTGCGCAGATACTTCTCACTCAGCCGCACCGGATCCACGCGCTGAATAGTTTCGCCAGCGGTCGATGCTGGTACGGAAGAAGCACCCGCACGTGCGGTTACAGTCATACTTAAGTTTTGAGGCACCGTGCTTCCGATAGACCTTCCTGCGCCATTTTCTGAAGCCAAAGCGCCTCCGCCGAAAATGTTGCGAAGTGGACGATTGCCAACAGCTGTTGTCGCGCTGCGGTCAAAAGAGGCACCGCGGTACCAGAGCCGATCATCACGGTGGCGGTACAACTCCTTTATCTTGCGCAATGCGAGGCCCTCAAAGAATAATTCATCACGCCGCCAGAGTCCGTCGTCACGGGAATCGTCGTAAAAGACCATTGTGCGGTGTACGCCATACTCATGTGTGAAACAGCGGAGGCCTTCTACGGATGCCTCCCGCATTCGCCCTCGATCGTACCATTCCTTCATCATCCGCCATCCGCCCCCGTCGATGCTTCCGGATAATCCCGAAAAGCTCGCAGATTCGGTTTCCTGTGGCGCTGGGAGAAGTGTGCGGCGGCGGAGTTTGTCCTCCCGGTGCGCGAAGAGAACGTGCAGCTGGTGTTGATCACGATAGCGCGGGTCGGGGAGTCGCACTTCCATGACGCGCAGGTCCGGCATCACGTACGCGGCAAACAAGCGCACATCCGCATTGGCGTAAGAAATCCTTTTCGTGCCGCCGGGGTAACGGGACTCGTACTGCGCGCGACTCAGCGTGAGGTCCGTCACCCAGGAACACCGGGCTGGTACGGCAATTAGATTTGCATTTGCACCCGCATTTCCCGCCGCCCCGTGTGCGCGATCCCGCGCAGTGATTCCGGCCATTGCCACTCCTATTCCGACACCGCTTAATGTGGAAGAGAGATCGCCGTGCCGCCGTCGCCCGGCGGTGGTGAGACTCATATTCCGGTGATCTTCCGCGCGCAGGGAGGCAACTGTGTGCCCCGGGGAGATTTCATGCGGGGAACCGTCGAACGCCTCCGCGTCCAACGCGTCCGCGTCGAGCACAAGCGCCTCCCAACGCGTGGCGTCGTGCAGGTCCACAGTCATCGCACTCACTGGCGTTTCCGGGACGATATTTACATACACGTCGCGTGCGCTGAATACGGACTCGATGCCTGTGTAAAAAGTATCCGCCGACTCCGGTGCGATGAGTTCGCCCGTCGACGGCTCCACGTACACCGCCTCCTTGTGGCACTTGCGGCCGCCCGGGAGGACGAGGACCCACGCGTGCAGCAGGCGCCCCTCGCCCTCCTTCCCCGCCGGCGGGGGCGGGAGGACAGTGCCGGAGTGCGCGCCGGGGCCTCTGCTCCCGCCGCGCCCCGCCAAGTCGCCGGCCGCCTGCGCGCCACGCGACTCCGTTCCCCCCGCGGGCGACTCGCCGTCGTGCACGCCGCGCAGGAGCGGGCGCTCCCGCAGCAGCGCGCCGTACTCCGCGTCCATCGGCTCCTCCGCCGCCCCGTCGCCGTCGCCGTCGGACTCGTCGAAGAGCCCTTCCGAGTCGATCCACTCCCGCGCGGAGTAGTCGTGCGCAAAGACAAAGCGCCGCGCATAGCCAACGACGACGTGCGCGTTGTAGCCCGCACCCGCAAGCAGGGAGGCGGCGACGAGGCTCAGCTCAATGCAATTGCCAACCTGCCAGGCAAGCGTCGTCGCGGGGGACACGACAACGGCGGGGAGACGCTCGTGATCTTCAAGCGGCTCAAAGCGCAAGTAGGCGGAAAGAAACCGCACACACACGGGAAGATCAAAGAGGTCCTCGTAGGGGAGAAGGGTGGGTTTGATGAATGTGCAAATCATCTTCCGCGCGTGGCACTCGTTCAGAGGCGTCAGCAGCAGCGGCGCACGACGGGGATAAAACTCGTGGTACTGCGCGCGAAAGGCATCCGCGCGAGAAAGCCAATCCGCCTCCGCAGTGGTCTGAGCACTGTACGACGGCGGGAAACTGTCATTGAGCATCCACTTCTCAAAGCGTTCCGCACGCGTCGCGGAGTACATTGCCTCCGTGGAGCCCATCACAAAGTACCCTTCCCACTCAATCCGGTTTTTTTTTTTTTCTTTTCTTTTATTATCTCCTTTCGTCATAATAAATAATAATAATAATAATACAGAAAGCATTGTTGTGCAAGTAACCAGTAAAGCTAAGACATATCTCAATTTTAAAGAAGCAAAGACATCCATATTCACCCTCTCCTGTTTTGTTTTTTGTTTTTTTTTCTTCTTCCTCTTCTCTTCCCTCATCATCATCATCATTAGCGTTCCATTTGTTTTGCTGTTCATAAACCGCTTTGAGTTTGTTTCCACATTGCACCAAACATACACAACAAAATAGCCAACACAGAAACCTATTTTTTTCCTTCACAAAAAAAAAAAAGAAAGGAAGAAAGAAAAAAAGATCCCTCATACATCGCCTACACACAATCATTCAATCATTCGTAAACACACACACACACACATATATATACACTTGCAACGTTTTGATATGTGTATCCTTTTTTTTTTTTTTCTCTCCTTCTGTGTGTTTGAAAGGGCAAAGTGGAAAGTAAAAAAAAAAAAGCAAACAGTCATCACAATGCCTCTGGTCGCGCAATGAGAACCACCTCGTACCGTCGCCGGCAGTACATGTCCCAGTAGAATATTCCCCACCCCGCGCTTGCAATGCAAATGATCGTACAGTAAATAGGCGTCACGGTGAGTATGTTCACCAAGTGCGGCATCGCAAAAGTTCCCTTCAGGTCCCGTGGAGCGAAGGCTTCGTAGTTCATGTACGCGGCCTCATTGCGCGCGCCCACCTCCGCGCCTTTTGTGCTTGCCTCGTAATGGTGCGAGGAGCGCCTTTGTGTCTGCATGGGTTTCATTGTGAAGTTTTGCGGAGACTCTGTGACTGTTGTGTGTTCCTTCGCGGGCGGCGGCGGCGCACGAAAAACCATAGACGCGGCAACGGCACCGCGCGGGAGCAGTGCGAGTGCGGAGCGATGCATCGGTACTTTCTCTCTTCTCTCTTCCTATTGCTTTTTGCCTGGATCAGCGAACTGCCTGTGCTTTTGGGGGGTTTACTCGTGTGTCGTTGTTGCTGTTGTTTTTTTTTTTTTTGTTTTTGTTTTTCTTTTTTTTTTTTTTCCGCCTGATGAGAAAAAGAATATGTGTCTTTTCTGAATCAGAAGGTCCACTCTTAAAGTTAAGTGTGTGCAGATGGAATACCAACAGAAAAAAAAAAAAAATTCAATAATACTAACAATAAACTACTAGATATATATATATATGTGTATATGTATATGTATGTATATATACGCGAAGATTAAAAAATAAAAATAAAAAGATAAAACCGAGAGAAAAAAAAAAAAAAGTAAAAGGTAAAGTATGCATAATATTCATTCAGATAGACTAAAACAGAGTAAGCAGTGGAATGCACCAAGCAACAAAAAAAAATAATAATAATAATAATAATAATAAAAAGAAACATAGACTTCACCACACTCACAGATAAAGAGTGAGGGAGGGAGAGACGGTGATAGTGAATGCAAGCACTCCACCAGCACTACGCTTTCTTCATTGTTTACCGCACACACACACAAACAGAGAGAGAGAGAGAGATAGAGAGAGCGTGCGGGGCCATCACAGCATTCCGTACATTGTGTTTTATAAACAGCGCTCTCCTCCCCCGCGCTTGTGCCTTTTTATGACGAACCCCCGCGCCCCGCGTTGACTGTCTCGAACACAGACAACGCCTGCGTCGCAAACCCCGCCGCGTCCCCGACGTTCTGGCCGAGCACCACTGTGTTGCTTGTCTTTGCGAGCTCGCCGAACTTCTCAATGTACCGCTCCGCCACGCGCAGCGACACCGCCTCGCGCGCGCCCGCCTCCGCCCCGACGACCGCCGCGACGGTCCGAATGCTCTCCGCCGCCGCGCCCGCCGCAGTGCGCGTCGCGGCCGCCTCCGCGAGCGCCCGCTGCTCCACTGTGTACCGCTGCGCGTCCGCCGCGCACTTCTGCGCGACCTTCAGCCCCTCCGCGCGGTTCATCTCCGCGCGCGCCTCGCCCTCGGACTGCAGAATCGCCTGCCGCTTGCGGCGCTCCGCGTCGGCCTGCAGGTCCATGGAGCGGCGCACGAGCTCGCTGACGACAATGTCGCGGATCTCGTACCGCTTGCACTCAATGCCCCAGTCCTGCGCCTCCGCGCGGAGGACTTCGACAATGCTGCGGTTCAGCTGCGCCCGCTCGCGAAAGAGGGTGTCGAGGTCGAGGCGGCCAATCTCACTGCGCATCGTCGTCTGCGCGAGGTTCAGCAGATTGTACACGGGGTTGTCAATGTTGTAGCTCGCCTTCTCCGCGTCCACAATGCGCAGAAAGAGAACGCCGTCAATGTCAACCATTACATTATCGGATGTGATGGCGGACTGGTTCGGAATCTCCACCCCGCGCTCCTTCACGCAGTAGCAGTAGCGAATCCGATCCAGCAGCGGCACGAGAAGCCACATTCCCGAATCTAACGTGCAGTGGTACCGGCCCAGCCGCTCCACGACATACTGACTCCCCTGCGGCACAATGTTCAGGACCGTATTCCGCGGCACGCGCTCGACAAAAGCGGCGGGATCAATTAGATTTCGCCGCGCCGCCCGTGACGCAACGGCGGCGTTAAAGTCTGTTTGCGTTGGCGCGTGACCGGTCGGGTCATACGGCGCGGCGCCGGGGGGAACAAACGGCGGAGGCGGCGGGAGAGAGGGAGCGCTGTACTGAAGCATGCGTAGAGTGCGGCGCAGCATCGGCTACGGGAGTCTATTACGAGTAGTAAACCTGGAAACCAAAAGATTTATATAAATATAAATATAAAAGAAAAAAAAAAAAAAAGGAAGGAGAGAAATGAAGTTGTTGTTTTTTTTTTTTTTTTGAAGGTGATTTAAAAATAATAAAAAAAAAAAAAAGAGAAAGAAGAATGTTGACTTTGTGTTTATAATGGGTTTACATTTTATCCATTCATCCATCCACCCAACTTCATATATATATATATATATATATATATATATATATATAAATATGTGTCTGTATGTTTTACTTTTTCTGTGCGTTGCGTTCTTCCTCCTTCTTCGCTGCCGCCTCTCCCTCTGTCCGCACGCCCTCTTCATACGTCCGCACGACCTGCAGCAGCTCTCGCATTCGTGCGGCTGCAATGCCCGCGTCCCGCGCACTCATCACGCGCGCGTACTGTGCGGGGTGCAGCTCCGCCGCGCGCTGCGCCGCGTCCGCCGCCGCGCCGCTCTCGATTTCGCCCTCGCGCGCCTCGTGCAGCGCGAGCAGGTGGTGCAGCAGCATCGAGCGGCCAACCGCGTCCAGCACGTGGCTTGGCGTGAGCCCGGACTCCTCCGGCCGCGCCCCGGGCGCCGGCGCGGGCGCTGGCGGCATGCAGAGCAAACTCAGCAGATGCGACCAGAGCGTCTCGTCCACGCAGAAGCGGTAGTACCGGAGCGCGAGGGGAATGCACGCGGCGCGCAGCGGGTCCTCCGTTGCGTCGCCAAACTCCTGCGCCGCCTGCGCGCGCGAGACGGCGGCGGTGACTTCCTTTGCAAGCACAAGATGCGCGGCGGACTGCGCGAGATACGCCCCGGACGGGTTCGGCACGCGGTGGAGAAACTCAAAGACGCGGCGCAGCAGCAGTGGGCGATCGCGGGCAAAAGACTCCGCGAGCGGAAAGGACTGACACTGCTGCAGGAGCGAGCGGTAATAAATGATTTCCATGTCGTTCAGCACCGCCCACGTGGTCGCCGCAGCCATCAGCCGCGCCCGACAGTTCTCCAACGCCTCCAGCGCCTCTGGTTCTGCCGACTCCTCGCAGGGAATGCGTGCGGCGAGATTCAGCAGTGACGCAACGGCGCGCTCGTCCTCCCGCATATTCACAAGCAGTGCCGCGCGCCACACATACAGTGCGGCCACACGTTCTCTCGTCTCCCCGTCCCGCACGTACTCCTCCTCACCGCTCGCACTCTGTGCACCACTGCCGCGACGCAGGAGTGCCTCTGCCTCTCGCGCAATGCCCTCCACCGCCTCCGCGAGCCTTTCCTCCTTCGCGAGGGCCATAAGCGCCGCGCTTTCGTGTGCCCACGCACTCTCCTCCGCCGCGCGCCGTGCCGCGAGGACTTCGGCGCCTTTTGTGAGCGGTCGCATCACTGCGCAGAGCGGAAAGCGACAGGGACCGGCACAGGCGCAGCGGCCGGCGGCACCGCAGCGGTGCAAGAGATCAAAGACACCGCCACGCACCGCCGACGGGGGCGCCTCGGGGCACTGAGCGTGAACGAATGCGGTGAGAAAGGAAAGCGTCGGGGGGTCCGGGGAAAGGCGAAGAAAGTCGGAACAGTCCGCACCGGCACGGGGAAGACGACGCGTGCGCCAAAGGTTCGCCACACGCGAAATAAAGGCTCGCATCACTCACGCGCGCACAATAAAAGGAGATAGAGAACAAGAACCTCCCTATCACTTAATATATATATATATATATATATATGGAGGTGGAGGGGGGGGAGGAGCAGTAACTCTGGGGATCTATGTACTATGGACAGGCACGTTCGATTCATTATGTGCGATGGGGAGAGGCGCAAAAACAAACAGCGAGAAGGAAAACACAGATATAACCACACATACACATATACATAGACAGACACACACACACACACACACATATATATACACACATCGATACATATGCAAACAAAATGAGTGAAGAGAGCAGAATTTAAAAGTCAACCGCATATAGACTGCCGATGCATCACTTTTGTCTAACTCCATGCTCATCATATGGATCTGTGTCTGTGTCTCCACTTTCTTTTTTTTTGTTGTTGGTGTTGTTGTGCTCTTACTCAGAGCATCTTGCTTTTATCAATGCAGAGTCCAAAACAGACGATAGAAACTACAATAAACCTTCCTGTATCTCTCCCTCTCTCTCTCTCTCTCTCATTCTCTAGCTAACTCAACTCATTCTTTATTTGTTAACTACCTCCTCTTGTGTAGGTGTAATGCCTCCTCATTCTTTCTTTGGTTTCAGTTTTCATTCATTCATCTAGTTTGCTTCTCCATTTCATGTCTTCAAACCTCCCCACCGCCCGCCACACACAGAGACACACCATTCACACACTTGCACTTCCGCACTTTTCTTCTTATCAGCTACACAATATTGACATACTCATGCACACGGTTCATCATGCGCTGCACGATGCAATCGGCGATCCACTGTAGATTATTAATCTCCAATTCCTTCAGCTTCACCCACGCATAGAATGCGCCGTACTGAAACTGCCGCGTCATTGCATCCTTGTACATTCTCACAGACATCTCCACGAAACGCTTTTCCAGTGATCTCCTTCCGCCCCCGACGGCATCGGCTCCCCCAGCGCCACCTTTGGAGTCGTCGAAGAGATCATGTATATCTGCAAACCGCCGCAGTCTCTCCTTGAGCTGCTCCTCGCCCTCCGCCTCCGCGACATCTTCGTGAATGTCAACGAGTGAGCCAATGTTGGGGAAAAGTTTGCGCCTGTCCGCCCCGTACATCTCGCGCAGCCCCATTGTGTTTGCCGTGAAGGTCAGCACCGCGCGGTCGGCCTCAAAGTCCAGCAGCGGGCACATCACCGCCGCCGTCTCCCCGCCCAGATTGCGGCACAGATCGTAAAACTGCTCGTAATAGTTCTTTAACAAGATGCCGCGAATGTACTCAACGGGGAGTTCGTCGAGGTCGCGCTCAAAGCCGCCGTCGGCGCTGAAAAAACGACCAATGGGACTGTCAATGAGAACCACGTCAAACATCTCCCGCACATCGGCGGCGGCGGTGAGCGTCGCGAGCTCGGGGAACCACCCGAGCGGGTGGCACTTTGTGAGCAACTCGAGACTCTCGCGACCGCTGCGCTTTGCAATGATGAGCTTCAGCACATTGGATATCATGTACTCATAGGCAATGAAGTCGAGAACATGCGAGAGCGGTGGCTCGGCCCATTCGCGTATCTCGCGGAACTGCCGCACCAAATGCTCCTGCGCCCGATCCACAATGACGCGTGAGGTGAGCTGCCCGTCCTGCTGCAGAAAGTTTCCATAATCCGTGACCTGCATCTGGGACTTGAAGTCACCAAGAGAGTCGCACTGCGTGAGATTGCTGTAGTCCTCCTGGCGGAGAAAGCCGTCCTTGTAGCCGTGTACAATGGCCTCCAGACAGCCGTCGTGCACATTAAAGCCAAACATACCAGAGCTCATTCTGGCAAGGTCGCTAAAGTACAAAAATCACAAAAAAAAAACAAAAAAAAAAATAAATAATAACAATAATAATTCCTTACGCACTATACACAAATACTATACGCAATCAAATTGAAGAAAAAAAAAAGAGAGAGAAAAATATCAACCTTTTAGATAACATAAAAATAATGAGAAATGGGCAGAAATAGATATATATATATATATATATATCAAATACTTTCTATTACTAGTTTTATCATAAATAAAAAACATCCGACAAAAATACAGTATACGTACAAGAGATGGTCAGAGATACAATATCGGCGTATTCTAAAACAAGTTAAATAAAAAATATAAAAAATGTAGCATAGTAACAGTTTTCAAACATTCCCCTTGCGCACATCTTGCTCCCTACCCGAATCTCTCTATCCCTCCCTCTCTCTCTACATTTAGGCAAGAAGCGATGCCCAAGAAAATTAATTGAAAAAAAAAGTTCTCTTACAACAGCGCATGTAAAGGCATGCATATAGTACTCAGAAGGTGTGCCCTTGTATCCCTTACTTTGTGGGTTATTTCCGCATAACAATCAATGGAATCACACTAATACCCTTTGTGGTAATTTTCTACCCAAAGAACCACATTTCAAACCTTTCTTTACTTTTGTTCCTCACACTATCTCATCATCAATATTTTTATTCTTCAGTTGTCATTCTTTTTATTTTTTTTTTGAAAAAAAATTTCTGTCTGGAATCCTCGCTTCGTTGTTTGTATACAAAAATATTACTTTGTAGTAGTTGGAAATGCCTCGAGAACGCCTTTTTTTTTATTTCAATAGTTCGGAAAAAAAAGACATAAAAAAACTCAAAACCATTTCACTTTGAATATTTTCATTTTGTAATAACAAATAGAAAAAAGAACGATATGGTTTTTTTTTTTCTATAAAATAGAAAAAAAAAAATTACTAAAGCCAATAAAAAGAAAGCAGCTAAAGAAAAGGAAAGTAATCGAGTGAAATCAAAGAGAGAAGAGGATAAAAAATAGAACATTCCCACACAAGAATTCAAAAATAATAATAAAAAATATATATATATACATATAAATATATGTATAGATATAGATATGTACAGCAGCGTACAGAATTATATTACTGCAGCCGCAACGCAGACTCGATAAGCGGAGATCCTCTTTCCATTCCCTTTGTTTTTTTTTTTCACTTTTACTTCCCAATTTCATTTTGTTTTGTAAGGTTTTTTTTTTTTTCTTTTTCTTTCCCACATTTCTTTTTTCGCTTTCTCTTTCCTTGACATTGCATAACAAACTCACTCATTCCCCTATTCTCTTTTTGTTGCTGTTTTAGTTCTGCTTCCCTCCATCTCATATTCTCATCTTCTCCCTCTTTCCCCCCCCCTCCTCCGCTTCACCATTTCCTCTATTTACAACAATGTTTCCCTTCCTACTGTTGGCGCCGCTGAGTATCGTGTGTACATCGGTGAGCCTGCGCCATACTTTCCTGGGGCGCGATAGTCCAAGTCCACCATCGCCGAGTCCTGTACCTCGAGCTTCGTGTAGTCGTCCTCACCGCCTCGCTGCGAGTTACGACACAAGAAGCACACAATAATTAGGACAATCGTGATGAACAGCAGCACGCCAATGACGATGAGGCAGGTCAAGATGATCTTCTGCGCTCGTGAGAATTCGGTGTTGTCGCCAGGTTCTGTGGTGTCCGGTGCAGGGAGTCGCACTTGCGGGACGCGGCCAGCGGCGATCTCCGTGTGTGCCAAATTCGCAAAATCTTCCGTTGTGAAGCCTACACGCAATGGGCGATACTGTTCGGTCGGGTCCTCAGGGTCTTGCGCCTTTTGTATATTGTTTTCATCAATAATGCCCATTTCGGAGCGGGGGATCTGCGCCGCCACTGAAATGGTTGCAATGACATCCGCATTGTTGTAAAAACTTGTCTCAATTTCAAGGACCGCGGCATATGACGGACCAGTAGGCGTACTCGTGCTCGTAATTGGGCTTGAACTTGAGCTTGAACTTGAGCTTGAACTTGGACTTGAGCTTGTGCTTGGACTTGAGCTTGTGCTTGGACTTGAGCTTGAGCTTGGACTTGAGCTTGAACCTGGACTTGAGCCTGAGCTTGGACTTGAGCTTGAGCTTGGACTTGAGCTTGAGCCTGAACCTGAACTCGGATTGGTTGTTGTGGTCAAGCCGCTATCACTGCTTCCCCCGCCTGTCGTAGTTGTAATGTAATCGCTATTACCACTGTCACCGTTTTGGCTGCTGTAATCGCTGTAATCCTTGTTTCGCAAGCGGCGGTAGTACCGGGATTTTCTGTACTGTAGGTAAACGTTTTTATCGTACGCCTGCGCCCCGCCAGTAGCACAGAGAATGATTAAAAGGGCAATAAGAATAAAAGAAAGTCGTATTTTAAAGTAACTCATTTCGCTAGGGTCGTGTAATACGCACTATCTGAGCTATCCACAAAAAAAAAATCCCATATATATATATATATATATATATATATATGTATAGTGTGAGAGAAAGAATAGAGTAGAAAAGGATGCAAGGAAGTATATTTGGGGCGTAAAAGCAAAGGAGAGATTCAGAGAAATTCAATCAGTTTAATTGTATACAAATTATGAAATCCATGAGATTCTCTATTCTCAATGGTAGACCATACACATGTTTCGAATACAGTCTTTCTCATAGCTACTAGCCAATGAGCTACTAGAGATCTCTTACTGTATTGTATGTGTTTCCCAGCCTAATTTCGCTTGTGACATACAATATAAATCACACACACACACAAAAAAAAAAAAAGAGTTGTAATTCTATAGATCGGAGAACCTTCTCTGCCGGGAGTAAAATGTCGAAGCAAATATTGATGGAGAAGATTTTTCATCTAAGGACGCGCTTTTGAAACTATTACGCAGAAAAAAAGCATGTACACATCATCAATGCCAGTGCCAATTATTATCAATGCAACCAGTCACCGAATAGTCATGGTGACGCACCACTTTCCCATCGTACTCGTATAACTCACCGAGTTCCAAAACTAGGCATATGGGAGTTCTGCGCCGGAGGTTTTGATGTCGTGTAGACATCGGACCACATTGAGAAATAAAAAATGAAACCGTCCAAGTTAAGTGTAAATTGCACAGTGCTGCTCATACCATTAAAAAAAAATTATTGTTGCATTGTCCCCGTATTTTAATCATTTCCGCAAGGATAGCTGTGGTTCATGTTTTGGCTTCACTTCCGGCATATGGTGTTTCTTTGTCCCCTTGTGTACGTGAATGTAAAATGGAAAACAAGAGCCGAAGTTCAACTTCCATGTTTTCTCCCTTGAGCACATACCTTATGTACTAAGCAATTGAGGCTTATATATATATATATATATATATATATATATATATGTGTGTGTGTCCTCGATCAATTTATGAATCAAAGGCTCCACTTGAAGTGGCTTCCTCTGCATCTGTGCTCGCTTCGCCTATAAGAATCTCATCACTTTCTAGTAGGCGACACTATAGGGCTTTGATTACTTTCTACAATTCCTGGAGAGGTCCCATTCCCTCCCCTTAAAAGTTTCTGGTATGGCACATGCATCCATAGGGACATGGCAAGCAGAAGCAGGGCGACGGGGCAGCTCAGTGACAAAAAAAAAAAAAGACAAAGTCTTCGCCACCAGCGTACTCACGCGAATACCAGCGCAAGAAATCTGTCAGGTGAGAGAAAAACCTATCGCATGGGCCTGTGTTCTGGCTGAGTCTTTTTTGTACAATATTGCTTTTTTGTTGTTTTGAATAATAATATTAATAATGATGATATTAATGAGTGGCAAAAGCGGTCGGAAGGCAACAGAAAGAGAAGCTAATACAATGTATGTAACACGATAATCCAGCAAGTTTAACAATAAAGTCGTATACGGCCCACACAGCAAAAGACAACAAGAAAATTTTCAGCTCACAGATAAAGATACAGAACTACCACTTGTTCCCTCCTCCCGTTCCCCATGACTCCTCCCAACACTTCGGACTCCACCGCGACGATACGGGGGGTGGACGAAACGGGGCGTCACCGTTACCCTTGTCAATATTTCCGCGGCCCTCGCGAATGTCGCCAAGGTCCGTGAGACCAAGTTCTTTACGTATGGCGAGCCGCTCATCCTCCAGCTGGTCCGCCTCCATGCGCATGCGCTCCAGCTCCGGTGTTGTGAGATCCGGGACGGCGTCGTGATAGGGAATACCAAGGTCAGTGCGCTCCCAGTAATGCCGAAACGGCTCTCCGTCTGGCGCGTTGGGGTCCGTTGTCCCTTCTGCGGGTTTCCGCACCGGATGCTGCGACTTGTTTGGCCGCACCTGCCGTTTGTACTCAAGTTCTTGCCATGCCATGTTGCGAAACACGTGACCGAGCTCAGTCCGCATGACCTCGACCTCCTCCTCGTTGTAAAAGAGGTCTCCCCGCACAAACCCCAGAGTCCACGTCGCGCCGCTCTTTGCTTTTGTCGCATGCTCCTGCGCGGGATTGTGTTCTGCCTGTCTCAGCGGCCGCGCCGCACGGTGGGCATCGCCGTAGACCTGCTCGTCGTCGAGCTCCTGAAATGTCTGCTGAGACCTATTCATGTGAGCCATGATGCGCATTAGCGCATCCTCAACCTCCTCGTCCTCGAGGACGAGGGCACCAAAATACTGTTTCTTGTAATTACGAGTATGCTCTTCCTCGGCTACACTTGGCGGGTCGCCGCGGTGGCCTCGCATCCACCGCTCCCACACTCGGTCATCCGTCGCGAGGGAACCATACGGCAAGTGCTTTTTGTTCGAATCTTTGCGATACATACACCGCTGCTCCTCACGACCTTTATTGTGCTGCCATGTCACAGTGAATTTGTTTCCAAAGCGATCCTTCGCAATGAGGACCTCCTGCGTGAACAAATAGCGGACACCATTCCAGTATAACCGTTCCCACCATGTGATGATGCGGTTATCGGCGAGACCCGAAAAAGAGTGCTGGAGCCTCACACTCTTGTCGCCAAACGCGTCAACAGATCGGAGGTACGGCGACTTTGCACGTGTGAGCCGCTCTTGCGCAGTCTCTGCAGCCGCGGGGCCTTTCTCCTCTTCCACCTCGCGGACAAATGCGTCGAACTTTGCCTCATCTTTCTTTTGCTCATCCTCGCGGTCGAGCTGTCGCTTCGCCTGAAGCGCAAGGTGCTCTTTTTCCTTCACAGCCCACGCGACCGCGTCTTCTTGCCGGCGACGGGCATAGACAACCTTTGACGTGTTATCACCAGACTCGTCGGCCATGTCTTTGATGCCAGAAAGAATCGATGCGTTCGTGAGACGGTGCCGGTGGCAAAGCAATAGCGCAGCCGAGCAGGCGCGAGAAGCGGAGACGCTACAACGGTGCGGTCGCATATTGAAATATGAGCAATAAAGTGAAAAAAAAAAGGCAAGAATGAATTCACTATTTTTCTATATCTTTTTTCCTTCTTCTTCTGCTTACTACTTTATAATCCTTATAGATATACGTATCTCTGAGCGCGTGTGCGTGGATGGGGTAGGTGGATACACGAGTAGAGACTCTCCCGCGACTTTCAACTAATTGAACTCTAAACAGGTACGATATGCAAGTACTAGATGAGAACAGAAATAAAAAATAAAAATAAAATAAAAATGTAAACAATCAAAAAAGTTAAAAAAGTTAAAAAAAAAAAAAAACAATTGTGATTGTATTCGCTAAAGGGTCTCAATAATTCCACAAATGCCCTCAGTGAAAATTCCAAATTGTGTATACACTTTGTCATTAGATAGATTTCCCGTGTGGCCCCTGACGCATACGCATATGTGAACGCATGCATAAAGTCAGAACTTACGAAAACGCATAAGACTAACAACTATCCGTTTATAAGTGAATGCATGTAAAGTAAACGTAAATGTGTATGTGTCAAGTTCTCTGGTCACAACTTGTGTAAAGAACAAGTAAGGCCTAACGGAACAAAGCACCCAATAAGAAACTAGACTAAAATAAAAGGCAAGGGTACTGACTCTATGGAACATTTTATTCTCTCTTGCTCATTCTTCATAAATTATACATTTATCACTTTTACTTGTGTTTTCATACGTCCTAGTGTACCATGGAGCCATACCACAGATCCACAGAGATGGTATGAATGAGAGTCTTCTCACCATTCAACACCACACTCACACACACGCACGCAAGCGCAAGTATATACGGACGAACAGGCACAACAAGAGCACAAAATGAAATCAAGTAAAAAGTGCTCCACAGTAGCACCAAATTCTACAACACTTTGACTATTCCTCTTTTTCCCTTTCTCTCTCTCTCATTTTATCTATGTGAGAATACCGCAGCTTTCTCTCGTATTTTCTATTACTCCTTTTTTCCAGACTATAAATCCTCTCTACCTGTAAGCTTTGTCTTGGCTACGATGTCTGCAAGTTTCCTCAAAGCGTCCGATTGCAAATCCGCATTCTGTCGTGACCCTCGAGTCCGTACAGGTGTCTCTGTTCTGGACGAGTGGCGACGGTTCTCTGCCGAATGGCATCCATCTCTCGAAGGATTTGCCCCATGCTGTTCGAAGACGTGATGGGGTGTCCCAAAAGCCTCCTTGCCCAGAGCGTTGGACCGTGAAGTCCGCCCTATAGATCGAGTGCGCATCGGAGCAGAATGGCTGGAAACCTGCACCGGGCGCTTATGGGAATAATTTGTGTGCATGTAAATAGGTTCATCATTGTTTTTGTTGTTCTGTTCATTGTGCTCACTTGGTGCGAGGACTTCTGCCGTGCTGAGGCTTAGCAGAGGCTCTGCTTTCCTTCCTACTCTACGCAAATCGTTATTCTTATCACTGCTTGTAAGATTATGAGGGCGACGATAAATATCTTGTTGCTGTTCTTTCTGTTCCTTCTTCTGCGTCTCAAGGTGCAATTGATGCTGAAGAAATGCGTCCTTCTTCATTCTTCCCGAATTGACTGACGCAGTGCGTCGCTGTGAAGCGAGCGAAGGCGATGATATGCGGATTTGACTTCGTGCGCGTTGCAAGCTTGAAGGTGACGTCCTACAATTTGGGGATGCGTTTCTGTGCTTCATTAGATTCTCTTTCCCCTGTCGAGATCGTGTTTGTTGATCCTGGGGGCACAAAGAGCCATGGTGGCGTCTAGTGCAAACTTCGCAGATATCAAAGAACCCTCCGCGGTGGTCATTAGGGCGGTAACGACCCTTCGAAATGTCCGTATATGTCATGGAGGCAGGAGCAATCGTTCCGTACGACACCGATCCGCCCGTGGCCAGTGCCGCAGGCATTACGCTCGACGCGGGTAAAGACGATGCGGAAGAGGGGGGCGAGAAACTGCGGGCCCGCGAAGATCCATTTGGCGACACGACAAGGCCAGCGCTGTGTGCCGATGTTCTGCCCCAACTCGCACGCGCCGCCACGGTGGCTTTCGCATTTGAACCATGTACGGGCTTCCCACTGAGCTTGGCATTGGAATGTACCTTGGGTTTCGCATTATTAGTGGAATTCTTGATTAGGGGCTCGGGAGCAGGGGGAGTGGAACATACCGTGTCCGGTGGTGGTGGCGGTGGTGAAGGAGAAGTAGAACGAGGAGGCGGAGGAGGAGGACAAGCGTTGGTGCGATGAGAGGCGGTGCGCAGCTCCGCGGTGAGCTCTCGCACAGAACGCGCAACCTCCAACAGTAATCCCTCGGCTTCGCCGTTGGGGTTATTGTTCCTGTTCCCTGCGTGGACACTGCCTTGCTCCTGGCCACTCGCTGTGTTTTGCAGATCATGGACTGGTGCGCCTGTGAGTGCCGGAGGCGATTTCTCTTCCACGATGCCGTAGAGGCGCTTCCAGCGGCGAAGTTCCGCGCGGCAGACGGCAGCCTCCGACTGCGCACTGTCTCGTTCCGCCTCAACGCGAGTAACGCGCTGCGCCGCCACAGCCGCGGTCTCCCGCACGACTTGCAACTGCTCTTCCATCTGCTGCTGCTGCTGCCGCTCGTCACGTGTACCGACGGCTAGCTGGGCGAGCTGCAGCATGTGCGCCATCACCTTGAGCAAAACCGCGTCGTTGGTGAAGTGCGAGATTTTGGTCATTGCCTGTGGTGGCAATGGCGGCTTTGGTGCGGTCAACCCCTTTGATTCTTTTTGCTCACTCTTTAATCCACTGTTGGCCCGTCTTTTGCCATTTTCCACCGCCTCTACCTTGTCCTCATCGCTTCCCCCTTCTCTATTCGACAGTGCGTCCTTATCCTCACGGACACAAGACTCGAGCACATCTTCAGGAAACGGATGTATTGCAGCGGCGCCGCTTAGTTCAACCCAATTTGCGTAAATTGCGCAGAGGTCCACCACGTCATCCAGCATATCGCGCACCTCAGCAGCAATCTTTGTGCGCCGCCGGAGCTTAGCAAGAATCCCGGTGAAGCCAATACTAAGCTGCTCGAGAGCTACTGCCCAGACGCACGGTCCTTCACCGGCAACGCGGCTGAAGAAGTAGCAACCCCGCTGCCGTGTGGCGCGATCGCGGAGAAGCGCAAGCATCTCCCCAAGTGCCGTTGCATCCTGGCCAAAGGCCTGCTCAACGTCCAACTCAACATATGGTTCAAGCATCTCCGTAATGAACTGCTGCATGGCATCTGTATCCTTCTGGACGAGAATCGCAGCAAGTTTGTAATTCGTGCTAAACTTCCCAAGAGCTTGATAAATAGTTGATAGGTTCGTTTCCAGAGCGCGAACGAGGACATCGTCGTTTATCGACGATGTCCCAGCACCACCCTCGTTAGAGCTAGAGAGTTTCATGAAGTCAAGTTCCACGTACTCGTTTTCACCCCACGCATCGTCAAATATCAAGTCATCGTCCCCATTAGAACGGCGAGAGCGCACCGCAGAGGGAATTGCAAGGTAGCGCACGCTTAACAAACCCGCAACCATCGTGCGCAGGCGCGCAAGGGCCTCGTATAGACGAACAAGGCGATGATCCGCCATAAGCACTCGATCGCGCGGGGTGCCTTGCAGCATCATGGTGAGTGCCAACATCTGCGCCTGCATGCTTTTCTCTTTATCGTCGCTATTACCCCCAGGTTCGTTGTCTATGTTTGTGTTATTTTCAGATTTTGCTTGGAGTGACTGTGCGGCAGTAATAGCGCGGTCGAGGGCGGGGAGAATGTCGTCCGTGAAGCGCATGAGGGTGGCGTCGATGTCGATGAGATTCTCTTCTGGTTCTGAATTTTCTGTTGAAGAACCCGCAGGAATGTGGCAGAAAAAACGGTGAACGGCGGCAAAATATTTACTGATCTTCTGTTGTGCATAGAGATGATCCTCGGTTGTCTCGTGGAGGCGCGTCGCCCAACGGCTAAATTTTTGCAGCAATGTAGCGAGTGCCTCTTCATCTGTTTCCTGCCGTCTCTGCATCTCTATGTCGGTTTTTTGCTGCTCCTCATCCCCAGCGTCTCCATTTATTTCATGATCACCATCCTCACTGAGCTTCCCCTGTGTTTGTTGGGCGTTTTCTCTGTCTCGCTCATTCTCCGTTCCCGTCGCGTCCCGTTGCTTGTCCTCCTCCTCCTCCGCACGGCGGCGATGCTCGCTGAGTATATCTTCCAATAAATTGTCTTCCGGGGTCTCATCGGTGCCCAACATAAAGAGCACCTGCTTTACTCGCCGACCGGCCTCTGCAAGGCGAAGTACAATCATTTCAATCGCCTGGCGAAAAGTGGATGCCTCCTTGCCCCAGGAACGCTTTACCTCCTCAAGCTGCGCCTTATAGGACTGTACCAATGCACCCGACCGCAGTGCGTCGTCTTGCCGCAGTCGCTCTTCCACCAGACGGAGCGCATCAAGGATATCAGTGTCGCCAACAGGCGGAGGAACGGTGGATTTGTGTTGATCCTGTCGCAGCGCGGTTGTGGCTTGCGAGAATTGCAGATTGGCCTGTGGATCGCCAGATTCAGATTTAGAAGAACGCTCAAGGCTCTCCAGACGCTCGGCAGTGGAGTCCATCCCGACAAGGCGGCAGACAGCCGCAACGGCACCGCAGATTCGGCTCCAACGTCGGACGTGCGCGGTGCTGAATTGCGTAAGGTTTTCCAGTCGCACGCGGTCAGCGGCATGCGACTGCGTAAGTTTGTGGTGCCTGGACTTCACAACTCGCAGGCGCTCTTCGAGTTCGTCGAAGAGTTCCATGGCAGATGGGCTCTTCTTGGTGTGTTCATTCAGTTCAGTGACGGCTTCGCCCACAGTATTCGGCGCCTCGGTCTCATTAGGGCATGAACCTGGGTGAAGAATTTCTTGTGTGAGTCGCAAGAGACGCTGGCTACGATTCTGCACCGATTCCTCGAGCCGTGCCCGGTCCAGGCGGCTCTGCGCACCACTTACTTTCTGCCTTTTTTGGGCTTGCAGCCACTGCTCCTGTCGATGACGCACCAGACGGACCATGTCGAGCAGATTATTCACGGGTGGGTCAATAGCAACCGACTCCACGGCAGCATTTGCAGGGGTTCCAGTAGGGAGAAGCTGCGCAAGCTCGTGTAACGCAGCGCGCACAACGTCATCGTCAGCGGTACCACTATTGGTATTGATTTGTAATTTGTCCGCGCGGAATTCAGAAAGACAATTCCAACCCGCCGCAACTGAGTCAAAAATGCGGGCTTGTACGGCAGAACATGCCGGGGAGTCGTTAAGGCTAGACACATCCAGCTGCAGTTTCTCTAGAAGAGAAGCAGTGCGGTCAATAATCACTGCACGGGACTCTGCAAGGTGCCGCACAGCATTCTCAATGCATTGACACATGGCCTCTTCTCGGACAGATCCGACCGGTGGCGAAAAGTCGGTCAAGTAGTCTTTGGGAAACAATCGAACAATGCGCAACAACGCATCGTTAAGTCGCCCACTTAAGCCAGAGGTCTCAACTGGTGATGTTTCAGGGGGTAAGTTGTCTGAAAAGCTCTTTTCACGTTGAACTCGCAGGTTTTCTACTGATGACTGCTCGTCTTGCCGTTGCTGTTGTTGTTGAGTAACAAGGTCTACAATTTTTTCCAACTCGCGCGCAATAACTAGCAATGGCCTCTCCGGTTTGAAGGTGATATTACCTAGGTTATCATCCTGACCGTTATTGGGATGGAGGTCGGCATTCCAACGACTTATCCCCAAGAATATTTTTCCCAAAATCGTCCGTGTATCCATCTCGTTCCGTGCCAATATCAGCAGCAGCTCTCTCGCCGCTGAGATGGAACCACGCAAGTAATTTAGTACGTCATCTGCAGATCTACTGGCAGGTCCCTCGCGTATCCACTGAGGGGCAGGACTCAGAAAACAGCTCTCACTTACACCAACCATGGCAGCAATTAACTCTTGTAAGTCCAGGGCGCTCCAAGGAATGTCAGACGAGCAAGGCGGATTTGGGGAAATAGTACGATTACCCCGAATGCCACTCGCATTAGGACCGAGATCACCACATCCATCGGCTTCAGCATCACCACTAGAACGCAACAATTCGCGTACCTGTTCTACTGTGGGAGGGGAGGCTACCCCATAGGAAGAAAAGACTCCCAATGCAGTTTTTTCGTATTGATGAAGAAGTACAGCTTGGGCGTGATTCTCTCTCCGAAGCAGCTCCAAGTCTTTCACTAAATGAAGTGCGCGGTCTGGAGCATCATTGAGGTCAGTTCCGACCGAAACACCAAGAATATCCATGACCTGTTCAAGAGTTTCCGTGCCACTAATGACTTCAACATCCGAATCTCCCACTCTGCCACGGTGAAGTGATGAGTGTGACTTGGACGATGTGCACAACACCTCCAGCATCTCTCGAATAGAAGAACTACTGGGAAGCGTAAAGTTGAAGACAAGTTCCGACAATTTTCTTACCAACTCCTTGGATTTTTCAACTTCAATCAAAATTCTGCACATACGATCCTCTAGCTTTACAATGGCCCCATTTCTCTCGGTAATCGCCTCGTCACCAGAATCTGGCCCAGACCCATTCAAATGAAGCATCACTTCTTCTGCCATACCTCCAAGGGATTCTTGTCGGTATGCATTCTCAGCAGCCATTTTTTCGGTACGATTTTTCAAGTGCATTACAGTAACCAATAAATCACGGATAGCGGGAATCGTGCTACGTTCCACAATAAGACTATCAATTTGCCTCTCAAGTTCCTTGGAAAAAACCGGCTCACTTGGATCCTTCGACATCATCACCTCACCTAAAACCAGCGAAGCAACCTCAGATACAGGTATGGTACAACTTCCATACAATGAGTCGTTGGACACTACATTGTCCACATTTACATCTCTTTCTTTTTTATTAGCATTGTCAAGCTCCTGTGATTTTTTGAAAGAAGTCCACAAGTGAGCATGCGCATTACTCCAGTCAAGCATATTGGTTTCCATCAAGTTGACTTTAAGGTTTGAAAATAAAAATAAAACAAAAAGAAAATATAATTTTTTCTTTAACTTTATATAAATAATACTTATAATTCAACTACAAAACACAGCAAACACAAAAATCAATTTATATTGTAAAAAAGCTTAAAGTCAAGATTACAGCTTAAGCAAGACAGAATCTATCGCTGTTGTTGCATCTGCTGCTGAATTTGCCCCTGTCTTGTCTGCATCTTACGAAAAAGTTCTTCGGCCTTCTGCTGACCCTCCCTTTCTTTTTTTTCCAAATCAGCAATGGCGGCATCGGTTCTCTTTATTTCGCCATTGATGTATTCAAGGCGGTTGTTAACTATCGCCTTAGCATCACTCGGATCCTGGAGAAGTAGAGCAGGACCAACAAGTTTGTAGACCTTTGCATCTTGATCCAGACTGTTCATCTCATCTTTTACTATATCGTTTTCAGCCTTCTGGGCGCCGAGGTGACGACGGGATTCAACCAGTTTTCCTTTTTTTGCCCCAAACTCTTGAATGCCTTTAAGAAGAATCTGAAGCTGGTCGTTCAAAGCTTTGATCTCAGGTGGTACCTCTTGCATCCTTTAGTTAATTCTTTTTTTTATATAGCTGCTCTCTTAAGAAAAATAAAAAGATTAGCAAGGAAAAATAAAGCCAACACTATACAGTACCATACGGTTCCAAAGCAAATATGAGAACTATTTTAATGCTTCTCCTGTTCATATTACTATTACCTCATTTTCTTTGTTTGCGTTCTACAGTCGTCTGTATTATGAGTTCTTTATTGTTATTTTTTTTTTTCTTTTTCGTTTGTTTGCGATAGCAATTACATTGTCAAAATCCGGCTTAACCCTCGCAACGTGGTGCTTTTTAATACTAAGCCCTCCTCTTTCGATCAGCCTCGAGATCGCCTTTGTTTACAATGGGCCAAGAGTCGATTTGGGCCAAAAAAGGTAGAAACATGTACACTTTATCACGATACCTTTTATCCTCTTCTATGGGATTGCGCTCAAGATAAATAGTTTTTAGTGTGTCTTTAAAACCGGCAAACTTTCCCACTTCATCCCAACTTTCAATTCTTCCATCAGTCAGCCAAAACTCCTCGAGATCAGGCATGTTTTGTGGATTAATTACTTCGGCATTAATCACAGAAATCGGATTAAAACTAAAATCTACTATCCGAGCCTTAGAGAGGCGATCCAGGTGTTCAAGTATCGATATGCCATTTTCAGATAAGTACACTTCTCGAAGATTGGGATTTGCTGTTTCGCCCAAGAAACATTCGGGCTCAATACGTGTAATACGATTAGCTTGCAAACTAAGTATCTCTAATGAAACTAACTTTTGCAACGACGTCCCTATAGAAGTAATCTTATTTTTGCCCAACCAAAGCTGCTTTAGCTTTGAAAGTTTTTCCAATCCCGAACCAATCTCACGAATTCTGTTTCCACCAAGCTCCAAAAGTTCAAGATTGACTAGAGTATCAAGATTCTTTATTTCCTTTATTTTGTTCTCCACTAAATACAGTTCTCTTAATGTAGGAGCAAGAGGCTCCAAACCCGCAATATCTCGAATCTGATTGTAACTTAGATCAAGTTTTGTAAGATGTGCAAATGCATTAAAGTTCTGCTTTATGGGTGTTTCTTCACTTCCCTTCACAGTAGAAAAAAAATCTCTAATTTTCCGAATCTTGTTATCAAAAAAGTCCAATTCCTCTAGGCGATCAGCAAGATGTTCTGGAAAGGGGAGTAATTCGTGAATAAGATTTTTTCGAATAGAAAGTGACTTGCACTCTGTAAGCTTATCCAGCTCCAATTCGTCGAAAGAAAACAATCGAATATTGTTTATTTCTACCACCTTACTTTTAGTATTAATCTGCATAACCTCCTCTGCTACCGTGTTAGGACCATCAGGTGCAGAAACAGGGATATGGTTATCTTCCTCAGCACTTTCGTCATCCGAGTGCTTCTCCGAAGTCTCCGCCTTCTTTGCAGCAAACATAGCCTTTAAGCCCGCTTTGAGGCGGTTTTCTTGTTGTTTTTTCTTGTCACTCACTTCTGTAGTTTCAACCGCAGCATTTTGGTCAGCCATATCACTAACTTGGTCTATGCAAGAAAAAAAAAGAAGGATTTGTAAAAAATAATAATAATAATTCCTTTTAAAAACAATGTAAATCAGAAAAAGAAGTAATAAACTCAAGTTTACAAACATATATATATACTTATCGAAATTCCTTAATCGATTGGGTATAAACTTTTACTATGTTTACTTCTTTGCCTTTTTTTTCTTATCAGCATGTCGACGACGCAAATCTCGCACCGCTGTTATAATCTCTCTACGTAGTTGCCTAAAGCCTTTCTGGCGCTTATTAATAGCATGCTGAAAATGGATACTTGCTATTTGCTGACTCAGTGGTTTCTCCGTGTTTGAATTCAACGCTCCTCTCACTCCCAACGATTCCTCCAACTTTGTCTGTTCATCATTTTTTTGTTGAAAACGCTTGCGCTTACGTTGGCGCGTCCCTCGCAAACCTCGTGGCACTTTTTTTCCTGCAGTTTTTGCTTGAGCGTGAGTCACAAGAGAGACCCTTGATCCCCTTCCAAACCCACGACCCATTGTTCCTTGAAGCCTTTAAAAAATATAACAGAAAAGACATCAATTTTTTTTTTTTAAGCAAACCTTTTGAAAAGCATCATATACCTTTTAGGTTCAAAATACTACATAATAATAAAGTGATTGCCGCAACTTGTTCTGAAGATGACGTTCACTAGCAAAATACAATAAAAATGACCTTCAAAAACCCAATATTTTAACGAAATTTCCCGCACAGATGCATTACACAAATTTTTCTAAAGTTCATTATTTGTAAGTTTTTTTTTTTATAAAAAATTTCAATAGCATTCCGTTGCGCTAGAAGCCTAAAAAAAAAAAGCCAAAAACATACCCTTTGTTCAAGGTGAAGGCTGCAAATTGTCAATGTTGTGTTTTTGTTTTTAAAAAAAAAGAGGTGTAAAAAAGCATCGTAGTAGAAAAGGCATTTAGAATACCTTGACGCTGTAAGTAGAGACTCCGTGAGTCACATACACTGAGTGCAGAGCAATAATAATGATATCAACGGACGTTGCACTCGGTTGCTAATAAAACACAATTAGGGATCACTAAACTATAAGCCACCATGACAAACCCCGTGATTGCAATGATTAATCACCACTCTGATTCCCCAATGTCAAAAAACGTTATTCATATAAAAGCGCCCACACTTCTTAGTGTGGTCTTGAATACTTTTACTTTTTTCCTCCCAATGACTCTGTCTTGCTTCAATTCATTTGGGCATTCGTGTTGCAAACATTTCACCTAAGGCATGGTTAATCATACCTCTAATGGCAAAAAGGCTTCTGTTCCTTCGTGCGAAAACTGTTTATATATATATATATATATATATATATCTTTTCATTCAAAATATGAGGAATATCACGACATTTCAAAATGCTAAAATTGGAGGAGGTGCACCTTTCTAGTGAGCGCGTCAAGTTTTGTGTGCTGCTCTGGAGTGACTAAAAAAAAGTTTAAATAGTTACTTTGTATTACCACTGCATGCATTGCCACGCTAAGCTGTACCAGGATCCTTGACAATAGCGCTGTGCTGCGACGCTCCTGTTGAGATCTACGCCACTATAATAATCGCATATCATTTCCACCAATGGTTCCGAATAATTACACCAATATTACTTTCAGTGAGATAGCAACATAGGTGAATCTGTCAATCTCGTAACTTATTACGCATTTAACCATCTTTTTTTTATTTTTTCCTTTCTTTCTTTTTATAAAGCTCATACAATTAAACAAAAGCGGGCTCATATAGAGGATCCTGCATTAAAATCCCCTTTTCTTTGGATGGGAGAGAGAGGTTTTAGTTCTAGAGAGAATATATTTCATTTATAGTGTATGTGCCCCCAACAGGTAACACACGCACAAAATACGTATGGAAGCAAAATATATAGTTTTTATGACATTCATTGGTAATCTACTGTAGATTCTAACCATACAAAAATACTTCACAAGCCAAACCTTTTTGTTGTTTTCGCTAGAGAGAACCGTAACAGATAACGTCGTGCGCTCCAGTCACTAAGGAAAACGTGTTAAACACAGTCTTTCACTGCATACCATAATCCTCCTACCAAAGAACTCCGACGTCAGTGTCTGGCACCGCGTAGAGACACTTTTTTCTCCACCTTCTCACCCTCAGTAGAAAACAAAACAGCCGTGAAAGGTGGCGTAAAAAATCACTAATACTATCCAGATGCTGCACCCTATAAAGGAAAACTATCTTATAAATTTCTATATCCCATATTATCTATTCTTCAAATTCCTCGTCCACTTCCATTGGCCCAACGCAAGAAAATTTTAAAAGTAGAAAGAGGTATTGTTGGGTATGACATGCACTTGGAAATTAATGGATTGCGCGATAAAGCGAATTGAATTCTGTTTTTTACTACACAAGCACCAAATAGAAAAAGTAAAAATAAGACGATACACCTTTTTAATTTAACTATGGGTACAGCCATCGGTTTTGATTATACTCTCGCGCTTCACCGGCTTAAAAAAGAATGAATGAATATTTTTTTTAGCACACTTTAACGACTCGAGTCGCCTGGGGGCAAGTAAAAAGGAGGAAATGCATTTATGCATGCCGCTAAGAGCGGTGATGTGGGACTCGATGGTGGAGAAGCCATCCCTACCCACTAAAAACCCCTTGTAATGGAGGATAGAAACTCACAGGCTGTGTGCGACTCGCTTGTGCGATGTCCCTGGGGAGGGTCTCTGGCCGTGCGCGCCCTCTGATCCCCTGGGGTGCATGTCGCGTTGAACATAGGATCAGCCTCAGTGCAGGCTTTTGTTGATCTACTGTTTCTCCCAATCAATGGGGTACTCGACCGAGGACACATAGTAGCGACAAACCACGGTGCTCCAAATACAGACACATAGCCGTATTGGCGCAATAACAGTGCGCATAGTAAACAGACCTTCACTTTACCAGCACGATTGTGCCACATATAGTGAGGGGAAACGACGCTGTTATTTCTCTGTCGGTATGCCTAAAATGTAGGCTTTAGTCAATCGTTGTCGACAAGGGCCTGAGTCCCTTTATCCTTACCTTTGGGCACTCATATCTCCTTTTGGTCTACCTGGGTGGGGAAGAGCCGCTTTGTTTACCTCTGTTGAAACAGCGTTGGCCTAAGTATGTCATGTCTAAAAAGCCGTTCCTTAGCACTAGTAATTCACTATTGTTCAGGAACCCACATAACCTTGTGGTAATTCCATGATTGGTTTAGAGGGCAACCCTGGAAACCCTTCCTTTCAAAGAAAGTACTCAAGTCCCACCCTGAGTGAGGTGTACTGTTTTTAGCTTCACTACAACGTGGGTACTGGAGCTTAGCTCCACGATGAGGCAACAGCAAGCTAAGGATGAATGGACGTAACATAGCAGGTCCAAAGACATTGAGAACGCCGTTCTGCTAAGATAGGGAAGTCATCACTACACTCTAAGAAGCCACGAAACAATGCTCCATTAAAGGGGAAATCATGAAAGCACGCATTTTAATCTTAATATGTACCTCGGGTGCAAACGTCTTCGCCATGCCTGGAGAATTCCAATAAGAGCTAAAGTGCCAATATGCTATGTAATCCTAACCTCATTCTATAGTAGGTGATAAAAATCGGTATCTCGACAACTATGCCTTAATCCCACGGGAGAGTGACTTCCTTTGTTGGATATTGTGACAATGTAAATATCCACTGATGCCACCCCAGTTTCCTCCACAGCGAATATATATATTATAGAATCTTAAATATATATATTTAAAATTAAAAGAACCTCGTGTAACTACTGCAATTCAATCCTGATACCCTCTGTCAAAAATAATATATGTTTATTGACGAAGACTTAAATTTAAGAAGTCACCATAACAGTGAGCAAGGTACCAAACTTTGCTTTTTAGAACTACGGCTGCAGTCCAATTATATACTGAATCGCACTTCATCACACCATTGAGACGTTTCTTTTATACACATACATCGTTATTCTTGAAGGTAATATTTGGGAACCTATTCATGCTTTGTAGATGTCTTCATGTACTCTCATACAAAAAGCAATTCAATAAATTTCTCAACTCTTTAAATATATATCTATACATCTGTTATCTCCTTTTCAGTATAAGGCTTTATCTGATTTTCAAGCGCATTACCAAGTTTTACAATACAGCCTCTATAATACTACTCCTCTTGAGGAGTCAGGCTACCGGTGGTACATACAGAACTACATCGACCAGACACCA